>JAQMCX010000588.1:0-10627 GCA_029814765.1 Acanthurus leucopareius | reverse complement strand
TTTTGAGAATTTTATTTCTATTTTAGGGGGTTTTGGGGTTTTTTTGAGATGTGGTCTTAAACTTTTGATCAGCTGACAAACAGCCTTTTTCAGTTTAATGGTTGTTGCAATAAATTGCTTACTCAAATTTTTTTTGTCTCACTCCCATTTCTTCTTTTTGCATTTTGAAGCACTACTTAGAACCTTCTTGAGATCCATCAGTGCAAATTTTTCAACTGGTCTTAAAATTTTGATCAGGAGTGTATATGCTCTTTCATAATAATAAAAGGGCCCATTTAACCACTGTCTTTGCACTCAAACACTGACATTGTTAATACAATAATGGGAAAGAATGACAAAGAAAACAACCTCAGTGACCATGTTTTGACAGCTTTATCAGTAAGTATTACCTGATGATCAGTCACACTGCCAAGCATTGTCATGTATTTTTTATTATCTAGCCACTTCCTGTACACAATGGCATGTGCATGCCAGTTTTACGAGAAGGGCAATATGATAGGTTAAATGTAATACATGTTTTCAATCCTGACTGGACACCAGACTGGGTGTAGATTGTTTTAGTTTTAAAAAGCCACTTTAAAATGAAAATGCAGTAGTTTGATGTTTGCCTGTAACTGTTTTGTTGGCTGAATGGTTGGGGAGATCCATGATAGCTAAGGAAACTTGAGAAATGCTTTTATAGCAAAACAGGGTTTGATTGTCGCATGGGGAAAAGCATTTCCACTAAGGGAAAAGAGACTATGATGACGGGCATGACAGATAGCAAACACATCATGAGAAAAATTGTTTGCTGCCTTAGTCTTGGATATTATGTTATGAAATACTAGAATTACTGTAATGTCATAGCAAATGTGTCTGTATATAAGCCTTTTCATCCAAGGCTCTGACCAGATACATGAACAAGGACTTTAAGTTGCAACAGTAAGCCTCTAGCTACGGTCAGCAAAAGGCTAATATATTAGCATCAGTCAACACACTGGTAGCTGCCTGTTACCTGCTTTCATGACACATATACCCACAGAACATAACCGCCACCACAACACATTGAAACAAATGTTTCAGTATTATTATTTTGGTTGCTCACCTGTTCACTTGATTTACTATATGATTAGAGGTTATTAAGTAATTATACTCAATGATGCCGAAATATTATTGTCTACCCCAACTTCAATACAGTGTTCAGACCAGGGGCTCTATTTCCGTAGACCAGACACAGGCGCAGCGCACCTGCCCTGCCGCCTGCGCCGCGCCAACGGGGTGTGTCCAGGACATTTTGCAATTTTCGTGCACGGCGCAGTCCGGCGCGGCGCAATGAACTGCACCCATGCCTCCATCCCTCCCACCGGTGCAAGTGGCAAAGAGGGAGGAGAGAAGGCATGAGTGGTTTTAACACAGCCCAGTGTTATCTTCACCATTCAATCCTTGCATTTAAATGTGCTGCGGGCAAGGCACAGTGCCAATTCCACCTCGCCACCACCATGGATGAAGACAGCTGCAGCTGCAGCTCCAGGCAGCCAAATTTCTACCAGGAGGAAACTGATGTGCTGGTCCGGGAGGTCCAAGCTCACAGTACCAGAATATATGGTATTGCGAACAGACCTCCATGGGCTGATGATGAAAAAACAGCCTGGGAGGAAGTTACTAATATTGTCAATCAAGTTTGCCCAGATATTCTGAGAACCGCTGCCCAATGTAAAAAACGGTTCAATTACATAAAGAGAAGGGCCAAAAAAAAGTTGTCAGAGCACAGAAGGCACACGGTGGCCATCGGGGACAGCCCCTCCACCAGCCTCACGATGAGCTCAGCGGAGGACATCGCGCCCTCCACCCTCTCCATGATAAGCATTGAGGGCTTTGGTGGGATTGAACTTTGGATTACGGGTGAGGCAAACATATTTTTCTACTAATGAAGACACTCACATTCAGTAACCTATATTTGAACCCCGCATAATAAAGATGAGTGGTGTGGACAGATCACAAAATGAATAAATTGCATGTGCCTGACACTCTGGAAGCCTGCCTGTGAGGTTTTGGTGACGTGTGCGCACTGCGTGGTTGTCAGCCAAATTACCACTACACTGGGCGTGATTCGCCTGTGCCGGGAATAGACCAGGTTGGAGCTGGCAGGCTTTCAGCGCACCTTCCGTGACGTGTTTTGGCACGAAATTGTCACTGCGCCAAGCTGAATCTATCGACACCTCCCCCTGGTGCGCCGCCACACCCATCTCAGCGCAGCCCGGTCTACCAAATTGGCATGCCGGACGAAATTACCACTGCACAGGGTGCGCCACGCTCCGCCACCCTGCGCTGTGCCACGAAATTAGAGCCCCAAATGTTAACAAGGCATTTGGTTTCTTCTTCCCTTAATATAGTCTCTGACTCATTTTTTGTTTAGGTAACAATTACTTAGAACTTTGAAGCAAAATTGGCGCAATGTATACCCTAATAATGACTCTTTTTTGATGACATTCATTTTGTTATGTGAAAAAAAACGACTATTAAGAAAACATACAAGTAAGGATCAGTACAAGAGTAAACCATAGATAATCAAGGGGACAAAAAGGCAAGAAGTTTTCAACATATGAGACTTTTAAAACAAAGAACACAAAAAGCAGAACACAAATCTAAGATGTATAAAAATAAATAAATAAGTTTTATGAGCGAAAGAGCATTATCGCACACTATTGGAGCAGCATAAGGGTAACAGAAAATTTGAGAGCCCGTGCAGCTGGAGAGAAAGAGGCTCACCCCTGCAGAGCATCAAGGCCAGATACTCGGCATTTACTGTAGCCAGGCTGGCCACATCCAAGCCCATTGTCTGGCTCTGCCAAAAGAGCAGGCCCATCAACCACAGGAGGGGCTCTGATTAGCCATAAATCAGTCGTTTCATCCCCCCTTAATTGATTCTGCTTAAAGGTACCATGTCCTTGGGATGCCGTTTAGCTCAATTGGTAGCACGGGTGTCCCATAAACAGAAGGTTCAGTCCTCCACGCAGCGACTCCGGCTCCGACCATTTGTCACCACCCCCTCTCTCTCCCTGTTTCCTGTCCACTCTCTCAGCTGTCCTATCAAATAAAGGCAAAAAAGCCCCCAAAATATAATTTAAAAAAAAAGAACAAAAAAATGTACCATGTCCTGGTCACAAGTTTCCCTTCCTCTGCGTTCTTTGTAGATTCAGGTGCAGACAACAACTATATTGACTGATTTTGTTTTCCAGTCTCACCTACCCTTCAAGCCCCTTCCAGAACCCTCATCTGTCAACTCTCTGGGTTTTGAGGTGGAAAAAGGGGCAGATCAAAACCAACCCTGCCCAAATTCAGGCAGTGGCTGTATAGCCAACTCTGACAACGAGAAAGCAACTTCAGAGGTTTTGACATTTTGTACTGCAGGTTTATCCATCACTTTTATCAGTTTGTTAAGTTGCTACACCACTTTCAAAGCTAACATCTGTGAAAGTGTTCTTTGTGTGGTCACATGGAGCTGAGGTGGTGTTCGTCAAGTTGAAGCATTCGTTTTCTTCTGCCCCTGTGTTGTCTCACCCTGATCCTGCAACCTAGTTTGCAGTAGCGGTTGATGCCTGTGCCTGTGGTGTTGGGGCAGTCCTCTTCAAGAACTCCACTTTCAGCCAGAAGTCGCATCCCCGTGCTTTCTTCTCCCTCAACCCAGGGGTAATTAATTATGATGTGGGAAGCCAAGAACTAGAGTAGTTTTGGCCCTCCAAGAATGGAGGCAGTGGCTGGAGGGCTTTAGTCACCCATATTATTTTGGTATGAACTGATTCTAAAGACGTGTCCTACCTCTGTTCCACCTGCATGCTCAACTCACACCAGGCCTGGTGGGCCCTGTTCCTGGACTGGTTCAACTTTACACTCACCTACCCGCCAGGCTCCAGGAATGTCAAGCCTGACACCCTGTCAGATCAGTGTACTCATCCAGTTAAGGATTAATCTACGGCCGCTATCCTGCCATCTACCTGTGTGGTAGGAGCAGCAGGATGGGGTATTGAAAGGGTGGTTGAGAAGACCCAAGAGGGTCATCAGGCTCCTGTGGGTTGTCCACCAGAGGCTGTGCCTCTGTCTGCCAGACCTTCAGTGCTCAAGTGGGACATGCTTTCAAGGTTTCATGTCATTCAGGTTTTCATTACTGGAGAAGTCCCCGGCTCTTCTTAAGTAGTGCTTCTGGTGGCCTCCATGTCCACTGACACTAAGAGATACGTCTCTGTCTGCTCCATCTGTGCCCTCAGTAGGGCATCTCATCTCGAGAAAAAAACTGTAGGCACAGTTAAAGGCAATTAAAACTTAATAAACAACAAAATAATGCCTGCAGACCCAGTACTCTTTTGTCACAGGGAATTTAATGAAACAACGTCTCAATCAACACAGGATGTTCATAAGGTTTTTTTCTATCTTGCACCTTATCCGTTCGTCAACAGCCCTTGTCTCTCATTGCAGTGGATTTTGTCACAGGTCATCACAAGGTAATACAACTATGCTGACTATAGCTGACCATTTTTCTAGGGCTGTACACTTCATTCCCCTGCCTAAACCACCTTCTGTTCTTGAGACGGCTACATCACTTATCCAGAATGTTTTCAGACTGCTCGGCATTCCACAGGACATTGTGTCTGAAAGAGGTCCACAGTTCTTCTCCAACATATGGAAAACCTTTTGCCAGGCTTTAGTGGCTTTGGCCAGTTTGTCATCAGGTTACTGTGTAGGAATTTCTCTAACCCCCTAGGCCTTTTCACCTCTTCAATTGCCACTATACTTCTCTGCACTTAAGTAGAGCAAAGTTGATGGCTGTCTCATGCAGTCCCATTATGTTAATCAGTGTTGTGTCTTATAGTTATGTGCAGACTTTCCCCATCTGCCCTTGCCATAAAAACCAAGGCTGAGGATATGAATGTTTATGTTCTGATACCCAGTAAGATCCTGAAGGTGTGCAGCTTGACCTTATTTGGATATGTAGTTTAGAACTGGTGACGTGTGATGACACAAAGACTTAAAAACATCTTACACACAGGACAGCCTCAGACTGGTAGTGGCAATTCTCATGATTACTTGTGGATGTTGCTCATACTGATCTACTCAACGTTGAGATCTGCAATAAATGCCTCTGCATAAGACATCTACTGTCTCCTGACCTCCTCATTTCCTTCAGCTCATCTTTAATCAGATTTTTCCTTCACAGTTACCACTCACAAACTAACTGCCAAATAGAGCGGGTGAGTCAGAACCTGGAGGCAGATCTTTATTTTGTCATGTTAAGTCACCCACTTCCCTGGTCCACACAACTTCCCTGGGATGAACATGCCCACAACTCCCTGGTTTCCTCCACCACAGGTATGTCTCCATTCATGGCATCTAACGATTTCCAACTCCCACTCTTCCCAGCCCAGGAAACGGATGTGGTGGTTCCCTCTATGCAGAAGCATCTCCGGCAAGCCCAGGCAGCTCTTACCTGCACTGACTGCTACTTGAAACCAGAGACTGGTGAATCGCTACTGCAATCACACTGGTGTTTATGAAACTGAATAAATTATTAATCTCAGTGTGGTTAACTAAAGTTGCAGCCCTCTTGAATGTCCACTCATCTTTTCATGTGTCACTGCTTAAGCCATTTTCCACCTGCCCTTTCTCCACTGCTTTCTCTTTTTTTCTGTTTACAGTAGACTGCTTTATACATACCTACCCATGCCAGTCTCTGCTCTGGGGTTCAAGCAAAACCAAAACCTAACAGTTTTATCAGTACCTAAGTGGCTGTCATTCTATCTCTGATGGAGTTGCTAACAAAGTATGAAGCTTTACAGGAGTATATTATCTGCCAGAACTAAAATGTATATACTGGTGCTGATTTTGTTGTGCCTAGTGTAAACACATTATGAGAAACTAAAGAGTGATCTTAAAAGGTAAGAGGAAATGAACGGCACTTAGATATAGCTAGAGATGGTTAATTAAAGGACATATCTAGTCAGTGCCAAAGTGTCAGTCAGTTTCAGACAGATATAGACACACAGTTATGTTTCCATTACCTCAGAGGACTCGACTTACATTCTTTTGCTGGAGAATTACCATAACCATAACAATAACCAATATTTTTCTAACCCTAACCCTTACCCTAAGCTTAGCTAAAATCTTCACTAAACATGATCAGGATTGTTGTTTGTCCCCACAGGCATGGCAAGTCCCAAAAGTGTGATATTTCCCCACAACATGAGTAATACACATACATACTCTCTCTTTCTCTCTCTCTCTCTCTCTCTCTCTAACTAGACTACTTGTTAGTATGCAGACACACTGCGATATTAAGATGTTATGTAAAGTGTTTTTTTGAGCTAAGGAAAAAAAAAGCTTCTCAAAAGCCCTGACTCAAGTTTATGCAGTACATACATGTATATTATTCACAACACCTTTGAACACCTGAATGTAACATGGAAAACCCCTTTGACTACCTGATAATGTCATCCACAGCCCCTCAGGATACCAAATAATTGTATGAGACAGATGATGATGGGGATTTTGGAGCCAAAACTTTGGCTTTCAGAAATAATAAATGACTGCATTTAGTGATAGAATTTTATTTATAATAAATCTGCCTTGGAACACCACCTTTAAAAATATAAATGATGGCTGATTCATTGATTTAGTTTCATGAATGTGTCCACTACCAATCTGGTCCTGGCTCTCTTGGGAAATGAATGTAACTTTGGCCACAACCATATGCTTTACAGTAAGTGCTTAGTGCTGGACTGCAGATAAAAAAGTCATCATAACAGACAAGTCCTTCCCCTCCTGCTGCACACCCTGCACAAAAATATGAGCACATATGTTGTCTCATGTTAACTATGTTAATTAAACAAATTGTTGTTAAATTTAATTTTATTGCGAATGTGATTCTGTCATTAGCACATGAATGGTAATTACTATTGTGTGTTAGCATTGAGCAAACATGCTAATTGTGTAGCTATTGGGAATCAAAGAATGCATACTGTAATACTGATTATTATTATTTAGCATGCAGTTCTACTGTTATTGGTTTGATACAAAGGATTGGGACATTATAGAGAACTAAACAGGATGTCATTAAGGAATTTCAGACAGCCAGAAACTGAGTTTTGGGGTGATTTCTCCCTCTGTGTCTTTCTATAGTGCATGCTCTGAAGTACTGAAATATAGCACAGTTTGATTTATGTGAACAGATGCTCAGCAGTACTGATGTAGTTCAGGCATGCCCTCAAAGCACCAAATTCGATAACCATCTCCAGTGAGTAAACCTCAGTAACATATACTTCAGAGCCTTTGTCCACAACAGATGCTTCGCATATAAGCAGAGGTGCTTATTTTTTGCTTCATTCATCAACCATCAATGATTTTATTAAATTAGTTTAGCATTTCTTATTGGGGAAAGTAGCCCTGAACCTCTACATGCGATGTTTTATCTGAAGTAGTCTAAGTATTTAGGTGATAAAGACTCATGACATGCACAAGTGTAGCTCATTTTGTTGTTCTTTACCCCACAATACACACACACAGACACAAGCATGCATTCAGACATGCATATATGCACACGTACACTCACACAGACAGTGGGTTGGATACAGCCAGGAGCCCTTCATACGAAAAACTATAACCCCTCTCTGTCCTGTGTAAAGGAGAGGATAAATCAGGCAGGAATCAGAGCTATCCAAGAGGGAGACAGAAAAACAAAATGTATTAAAATGATAATTTGAAAAAACAGGTTAAGGAGACAAGAACAGGAAGAGAGAAAAAAAAATGTTCGAGGAAATGAGAAGACAAAAAAGGAAGTGCAAGTGGTGGGTGTTAAACAATGTCATGAGAGAGATTGATGGAGGTGTGCGAGTAAGATTTAGAGCAGTTTTAACTGAGGAGACAACAAACAAACTTGTAAGAGGCAGGAGGAAGCCATACAAGTTATTGACGAGAACCAGACTTTTAAAATCAAGTTAAACTTAAGAAACTCACTACAGCTGGAATATGGGGTAAGTAGTTTTCTAGTAATACTGATCACTCATAACTTTTTTCTTTAGAGTAATTTTGAATCTCTAACGCACAAATAACTTAAAAAAAGTGAAACACTATTGCTTTGTATCGACTCTGCACTTGACTTTGCCTAATGAGCTTTTTAGTTTCAGCTTCATTTCCTGCTGTATAGTGCAGAACTCTTAGCAAGTGCTCTGTTTCACATATGCATAAAATAAAATGAAAATAAAATAATGGCCAAGCCGGATTATGTACTGTAGACTGAGCATGCAATTATTAAATTGAAAAAAAAATAAGGCAAACAATTTTGAGAAGTATTATTGGAAGGTGACCTAATGTAGTCCATATTAGGCAGCATTGTGCTGAGCACAGGAAGTGGTCAAAAGCAAAAACCTTTTCAGTAGGAGGTAAAGTTTTCTCACAGGCTGCAGACTTTGCAACATCAAGACTGAAAATAACTTGTCACAGTCAAATAAGTATGTGTGGCTCTACTTTAAGAATACCTCCATCATCTATTTTCTTTCCATTGCCTGAAAGCATACAAACCTAGACAATAAAAAGGAAGGTTTTTAAAGGCAATTTTACTATGTCTATTTATATTAATCAACTTCTGTTTCATCAACAAATTATTGAGGAATATTATGCTTTTTACTTTACTTCATTTATTTGACAGCTAGCAGATGTATAAAAACTGGAAATAAGCTGACATGATGTTGCTTATGGAAATATCAGTACTTATCATGCAATAATATAAAGTCATTTATCATTGGAGCATCTTTTGCTGTACGATGAGACAGGTAAGGTAAGAGACCACAGTGAACCAAATCATGTGAGAGTCATAAAGAAAGTGTATTTATATAAAATATATTTATCAAGCCATCTCCTGACAGTCACCTGTCCAAAAGTGCCAGTAGGGTTTCAAATCTACTGTTTTACAGGGTGTTTGAAATATTTTTTCAAGTTTCCATTTGATGAGATTCATTCTGATAAATATATTGATTCATAAACTCACATTACAGTGACTTATAAAGACATTTTTATAAAAAAAATGATGCTTCCCCATCTAAAAAACTCAAAGTGGAGGTGAAGTGACTGAAAGAAGAGAAGTCAAATACAACAATAATAATTAAATGGACATAAATGCTAGTTTTGACACTGAAGATGTTGTAAATGTTTACAGACTGCAAAGTCAAAAATCCCAGAATTTTGAGCTTGTAGGTGTCTAATCGACCAGAAACAGAAAAATAATTGAAAATAAAATAAAATAGCAGAACCCGAACCCCAACAGAAACCGAATTGTGATTTAAGAAGAAACAAAGAAAATCTTATTATCTCAGACAGTGACTGGCATGTATATATTGTGTTCATTAGCTTACGACATCTAACAGTGCTTTCACATCATATAATTATAAAGTTTGCTATTATGCATCAGGCCGCAACAAAACGTGTATTGGTTGTCAAAAGCTGGCAAGACAATTGATGCTTCCAACAAGGCATAACCAATACAAATGGCAACAAAGGGTTAACCCCACCACCAAAACAAATTGTGTAAAAAGCAGTCGGAACAGACTTCAGAGAAAAAGTTGTAGAAGCCTCAATATTTGAATAATACAAAATGCTTCAGTTAATGTCTGACCTTTACAACAAAATAGGTAATATCCCATTAGTACGTACAAGCATAATTCAACGCCACAACAGAGTCCACAGGTAAGGGCTTTGCACATGCATATAGAACTAAGGCTACAATGTCATAACCTTAATTAAATGTCACGCAGGCTACCGCCCTCTGATTAGCCCACTGATCCTGACTAACAACAGGGTTGTTTTTATAGTCCACTTTCCAATGTGGCCCCAGTGTTTGCAAGCTTTCTAAAACTGATCACTAACACCCGAGAAAAAGTCAATGACTCCAAGATCAGACACCAAAGAAATTTTTAATCAAGATTAAGTTCAGCCTGTGGCTCCTTTTTGATTACTCATATGTCTCGATCATAAAATCAAAAACATAGAAGCAAACCATTACTTGTTTTGGGTGTAACATTCAGTACTGAATAATATATCAAAGTCAAAAATTTCTCCAATTTTGGATTATAAATTGAATTTAATAAGAAGGTTTTACACACAGTTTGGGACAGAGGGTGGCAGATTGTGTTTGTTGCCTAATGTCCCAGAGAAGGAGGACATGGCGTGCTGTCTTGCACCTGGCGCAAAACCGGTGCGTCAGTGATGCAGGTAGCATTGCTATGTTACACCCGGTGCAGATGTCATTTTTGCTACTTCTGTAGAGTCTGTGTGCCTAGCTGCGGGAGGTCTGAAAGTGAGGGTAGAATGAATGTGTGGCTTGGCACATTTGCTATCTTGTACCTGGCACATTGAAGTCGGTTGCACCTTGTGCTTACACCAGCCAAAATCCAGTCGAAGCGCAAAGCCTCGTGTATCCACAATCACACGCACCGTTCTTCTCTGTTTTTTTTTTCTCAGCAGTGCAAAATATTTAAGTGTTCTTTGGATATATTTAAAAAAAGTCAGTTAAGTGTCCTCTGAAAATATTTCTGTGCACCATTCTGCAAGATGGTTGATTTCCTCCCGATATGAAAACTCATCATTGTTAGAAATCCGGCCGATG
>JAQMCX010000587.1:0-10645 GCA_029814765.1 Acanthurus leucopareius | reverse complement strand
CACTCTTTTTTGAAGTAAAATATATAATTCTGTCTGTGGCTGCTTGGGATTTGGGGAAGACGGGGCACGTTTCATGTCATGCCTGTGAACCCCTAGGCCGGGCGTAACATTAGCTTATTATGTTTTGTAGTACACAACATCATGAAGATTTAGGAAAATTTAATGTGATGTTGGGAGAATTGTGAGATGTGTTGTAAATGTATGGCTATTGGTGATGGATGGGCACAGCCATCACATAAGAGATCTCTAATAAATATACAGCGAATCCTGAGAGCATAACAACAAAGTCATGGATAAAGGCAGCACAATATACAAAGATACAACAAACAAAGGAGCTACATAGGGTAAGTGGGTGGGGAGGGAAACGTGAGTGAGTTGTATGTAAAGGAGAGGATATGGAGAGAAAGAGAGAGGGCTGAAGAAAAAAGGAATAGAGGGGGAGAGTCCTAGAAGTTTGTAAGTGTGAACAGTGGATCATTTACACCTAATGTGAGAGGTTTTTTTTCATCAAGATATTTATATCTAATCATACACATTTAACCCATGCTTTCTATTTTTACTATACTTATCCGTTTAGAAGGGCCAGTGGGTGATGTTGATGTCCTGGAACAGTTGGCCATCTATATACAGTTTATCCACAACCAGTGTAGTCCGTTTTCCTTTTTGTCTGTGGTCATTCAGGATTGGGAATAAGACTTTACGCTTCTCGTTGATTTCCTTGGGAAACTGGTCATGCATCCTGAATGTCATACCTTTGAGCTCCCGTCCTTTGCTCTTCACGAGCACTTTCTGCTTGAAATGTTCAAATTTAACAATAATAGGATGGGGACGGTTTCCTCCTCGTGGTCCCAGCTGGTGAATGCGGTGGAAAGTGATGTGATCCACTTAGTCCGTGGGTATTTGGAATAATATCTGGAATAATATTTGGATGACATACTGGATGCAGCATCAATTACAGGATTCCAAAAGCTTATGGTAAGTTTATACAAAAGTATGCAAAAGTATCTTGCCTGCCAACACGTGATGGAAAAATGTCTTGAAATCAAGTGATGTCCAGGGACTTCTACCCTCTACTGGTGTGAACCTTTGATCTTGATGTAATCAAATGTTGCCTTGGGTACATCAACCATCCAGTGGTTCATGCCAACCATGCGTCACTTCCCTTTTCCTGCCACCTCCTAATCTGGCCTCCATATCCTGTCATTTTGTACATCTGAATGCAAATGTAACCCTCTGTGTCTGAATCTAAATGCCCTATCCTGTCTTTTGTTTCTTGTTGATTCCCTCTACCTAATCAGGCAGATGCCCCTGTCTGCTTCTGTCCCTTTGTCTCCCTTTTGTTTAGTCCCTTTTGTTTAGCATTATGTGCTTTACTGTATATGAATGCTTAAAATTCATTTGCTTATGTCAGCTCATAGACACACTGTCTATTCACCAGTTTGCTGGCATACTTAAATAAAACTCACACCTCCACAGCAAATGTGACAGGGTCGGTGTTGATGGGGGTTTTTATGCATGTTTTAATAATATTTTGCTGCATGTTTTACTTATTTTATTGTGTACTGCATGGATTTTATGGACTGTTTTAGGCATCATCTGCTTTTGTTTAACATTTGTATTCTATTGTAATAAATTTGTTAACGTTGACCCTTTGGCTCTTGTTTTAACTCTGCTCACCTCTGATTTTAAAGAACCCCTAGGCCTTTTAGCGTTCTAGAGCTCTGCAAATCTCTAGGTGGCGTTGTCGGGCTTTTAAGTAGTTTAAAATCTTTCTAAATTATATTTTAAATTAATTTTAGTATTCTTAAAATGCTCAAAATTTACACTTGTTAGTATTTTAAAGGCTAATCTGTAGTTTTAAATTGATTTTAGGCCACGCAACACAAACCCTAAACTGGACTTTGAGGATTTTTCTTCAACACACTGCAGGTTGCTGCTTGGCTGCTCCTGTTTTTAAAACTGCCTTTAAAATATTCTCTGATAGGATGAAGATTGTGGTTTCTATCTACAAGAAGAGATGACGCTTGATTTACCGTAACAATGTTTATTACAGGCCTGGGTCCTCCACACTCCGCACATGCAGTAGAAGTCAAAGAAGAGAACAATGAGCTCTGTGCACATGCAGTATATATAGGCCGGTACATATGGAACCCCTTGACATGATAAACGACTTTTTGAATAGCAAGGATATAGATAACAGACTTACTGGTGCCTATCACTCCTAAACATCTCCAACCTATAACCTGTGACTCCTAGAGCACTCGTAAACATCTATTATAGCTGACCATATGTTCAATATTTCATCCTCACAATCCCCCCTTTTTTTTCTTTCTTACATCCTTCAAATCATAAATGTTTGATATATTATGCAATGATACAATAGTAGGAGGTTTATGAAAAGAAAATAACATACAAGCAATTTAAAGGATTAATTCTAAAATAAATTACATAATTTAAAGATTATTTCTATGTTTACTTTCTAGCATCAAATCTCCTTATCAATTTTCAAAGTTCTTTGCCTTTTTTAGCCTTCTACAACTGTATTTAATCCAACCTCATCATTCACATAGATTGATCACTATATATCATCAGAAAACAAACATGAAGAAAAGGCACATCATTGGGTGGTATTTATTTAGTGTCAAGATTAAAGTACTGTTCAGCAAATAAGTCTCTGATGCATTGAAACTCCGTTGACTGCTCCTTCAGCATCAGAGCACTGTGGTAAAACATTTCCATGTCCCATACGATTATTGTTTCATTTGCATTTCTGTGGGTGTCGTGGGATCCAGCTACTCTCAATGCTCCTCAGTTCACATCATCAATGGAGCCGCCCGAGGAATCAGATGAATCTGATGAGATGGAGGTAGAGTCACAACAGCCAGTCGCAGCTACTAGCAATGGAGGTGCGGCCTTGACCCTGCTCGCGTGGGTCCATTGTGATTGACCTTTGACCTTAACAGCCGTGTGAGTCCCTAGAAGCACTTGAGCTGGTGGCCTTCAGCGTGGTTCTCTCCCTATTGGCTTCAGACTTTGTATCAACACATAGTGTCCTGGCTGACAGTTGTGCACCCGTATCTCCACTGTGGCAGGCAGTGAGTCAGTTACCTGCTGAGAATAACTGGAGACTAAGGGGAAAGTTTGTTGTGATTCTTGTAATTGGGTCACATCCACAGCTGAGGTCTTATTCCTCCTGATACCTAGAGGGAAAGGTTGAGTCATTAAGACCTCATGGGGTGATAATCCTGTGGTTTTGTTGGGCATGGCTCTTATTGATAAGAGGGTAAGAGGTAATGCATCAATCCTGGTCATTTTCCTCAACAGATGGACTTTCATTAATTTCTCTTTTTTATCGTTTCAGTTTAGGCTTTCTACCTTTTCAGAGCTTTGTTGATGATAAGGAATGTGAAATGTCAAATTAATTCCTACAGCAAGTGCTAACAGCTTGGTCACCCATGCTGTAAATGGGGTTCCATTATCATTGTCGATGCTCTATGGAATTCCATCAAACATTTAAAAACAGCTTCCACATTTTCTTTCCTTGTTGGGAAGGCTTTTGGCCAATTTATGAACCTGTCTGCGCTAACTAGTAGGTAAGAATAACCTTTACATTTTGGCAGGTGTGTAAAATCGATCTGCAAAGATTGAAATGGGCCTGTTGGCTCTGGAAGATGTTTGTGTTTTGATGGGTTCATGTGAGGGTTGCATTGAGCACAGACGAGACATATTTGAATAAATTTTCTCACCTGTTTCTCCAATCCTATTGTAAAGAACAGTTTGAAAATACAGTCAGTCACCGGTGTAAACTGACATGAGTTGAACCATGCACATAAGCTATGAGAAAAGCAGGCCATTTTAGATAAAGCTATACGACCATCCGTAAATTTTCATAGATTATCAATATCTTTGTAGCATTTTTTCTTTTACCATAGCTTTATTTCAGAGTCTTAAGCCTGACTCTGGAATGTGACCAAGTCTCTATCACTAAGAGGTAACTCAAAAGATTGAACCGCAGTCAAAGTGATGTTTAACCAAGGTGGGAATGATACATGTAATGCTGCCTTTTTAGCATGTCTATCGGCCAGACTGTTTCCTTTTACGATATCTGATTCTAATTTTGAGTGTCCCAAACATTTTACAATTGCATGCAGCATCATAACCTAGTAAATCTTGAATTAAATTAGAATGCTGAATTGGTCCTCCTGCAGTTGTGACAAAACCTCTGTTTTCCTATACTTTGCTAAAATCATGTGCCACCGAGAAAGCCTATTTGAAATCAATGTAAATTGTCACTGCTTTGTTTTCTGCAAGTGTGCATGCTCTTGTAAGTGCTATCAATTCTGCAGCTTGAGCTGATGTTGCTGGTAACTTATAAGCTTCTATGCCTTGATCATGATTATCAACAGTCGCATATCCTGCTAGAACTGTCTTATCGTCAGGCCTCATGTCTGATCCATCACAATATAGGATAAGATCATTTTTCTCCAATAAGGTCTGTTGTAAATCTGTTCTAACACTTGTTGTAATGAATTCCAGACAACCATGTGAAGGGTCTTCATCTTCAAGGTCACTGCCATTCAATAATGCTTTTAAATGCAAAGCTGGATTTGTGTGTGCTGCAGTGGAAATGTTGAGGTTTTGAGTTCCCTTCAAAATATGTTCATAATTACTTCTCCTTTGACTTGTCATGCACTGAATGGTAATGTTATTTAGAATGATGTTTACAGTATGTGCTGTGTGCAGTGTTGGCAGGTGTGCTAAAACTTTGTGCTTTTTCAACCATTATAGCAGCTGCAGTCACAGCTCTTAAACAAGGAACCATACCTTGAACGATTAGTGGAAGGGTCTTGGAGTAATATGCAACGGGCCTTAACCCATCCCCATGAGTGTGGGCAAAGACAGCAGAGGCGACAAGACCATTGTCTGCGACTTAAAGGTGGAATCGCAGTTTGTAGTCAGGCAGGCCAAGTGCAGGAGCCGTGCAGAGGAGATATTTGGTGTGGTGGAATGCTTGTCTCATCTCATCCATCCATTGTACGCTGTCAGGTGTATTTTTTATCGTGGCTTTACCTAAGACTGCATCATAGGTGGCATAGTTAGTAAGCCATGCTCTGCAATCAAATCAAATCAAATCAGACTTTATTTATAGAGCACTTTTCATAGAATGTAGCTCAAAGTGCTTTACATAGAGAAATAAAAACATTCCCTCAAACCCACCCAGCCACCTCCAACCTTTGCTTAAAATAGACAATTAAAGTCAATCCCACATTCCCACAACTCTCCTTTCACCTCTATCAAACACCCCACAGTTCACCCATACACACACACACACTGTTTCACTCATACACAAACATGCACACATACTTACACTGGAATAGTTGACATTCAACTGAGTACAAGAGGCTGAGTACTGATGAAGCAGACAAGATAGCAAGAAAGCGCCATCAGAGGAGCCATCTGCACCAGGAGCAGAGAGCCAGCTACAGGACACTGACGCAGGTCCCAGAGGAGAGATGAGGCAGAGACACCAAACCTACACCAGGAACCTACAAGACCCCTGCAGCCAGTGCCGACCACCGCTCCTGGTGCAGAGGGCTCCCCCAGAGGAAACACTGGAGATCCTAATGATGAAATAATAATACGTAAAAACTAAAATACGACTAAAAGCTTAGAACTAAAATATTAAATAGTATAGCTAAAAATTAAGATAGGAATGAATAAAATTCATAAATAAATACAAAACGAAGGCCTAAAATAAATAAATAAATGTCATGAGTAGAATAAATATTAATCAAAAGCTAAGCTAAAAAGGTGTGTCTTGAGCCTGCTCTTAAAAACGTGAACATTCTCTGCGGCCCTGAGGTCCTCTGGCAGGCTGTTTCATAGACGAGGGCCGCAGTACTGAAAAGACGCCTCGCCATGAGTGTGTGTTCTGACTTTAGGAATGACTAGGAGCCCGCTAGCAGAGGATCGCAGGGTCTGCGAGGGTTCATAGGGTAAAAGCAGTTCTGAAAGGTAAGAAGGCCCAAGACCATTAAGACATTTAAAAACCAGTTAAAGAACTTTAAAATCGATCCTAAGACATACGGGGACCCAATGCAGTGATTCTAAAACCGGTGTAATGTGGGCCCGCCCTCTGGTCTTAGTCAGAATACATGCTGCTGAATTTTGTAATAATTGTAAACCAGAAATATTCTTTTTGGAAAGACCAGAGAGCAGGGCATTACAGTAGTCTATACGACTGGTGATAAAAGCATGCATCAGCGTCTCCGTGTTGGCCCGAGAGAGAATGCCCTTCACAATAAAATCTGCTTACCCGAGAAATGCACTGACACGTTCGTGACGCCAATTGATAGGGTAAAGATTGTGGTTTCTATCTACAAGAAGAGATGACACTGGATTTACCATAACAATGTTCATTACAGGCCTGGGTCCTCCACACTCTGCACATGTAGTATAAGTCAGAGAGAAGAGAACAATGAGCTCTGTGCACATGTAGTATATATAGGCCGGTACATATGGAACCCCTTGACATGATAAGCCAGGGACAAGATTGTGTTGTACACAATAAATACATTTGATTCTGAGGAGATTGAAGCCTTGAAGAAAGTTTTGTTTGAACTTTGTCAGTGATGTGTTGGTTATCAAGGGCAGCAAAAAGACGCAAACAGTAAAAAGCTCTGCCTTAAAGGTCCCATATTATGCCCTGTTTTGACAATGGTGATAGGTCTCAGAGGTCAAGATAAACATGCCTCTGAAGTTTCTTGCTTAAAACACCACTTGGATCATGTGTAAAGGCATGCCAATATATTCTCAGGTTCAGCGTTCTTCCGAACATGCTGTTTCTGTATCTGTAGCTTTAAATGCAAATGAGCTGAGGCTGGTCGCACCTCTCTGAAGAGGTGCATATGATTTTGGCAACAACCCTTTGCTTACAGTGAGCGCTTAGTCTGTGAATAGATGCTCTAGTATATTCATATAGACATTATTGGTACCCTTAAAAGCACCAAGTTCAGTTTCCAACCCTACTGGGTTCTCAATAAAACTCCAGCACCTGAGCCCACAATAGATACTGTCCATATTAGCGGCGGTGCTAACACCAAGCTGAACTGGCTAAACGTACGGTAAAGCAGCCTGAACAATTCACTGGGTTTTCATTAGGTCAGAATTTAGAAGTGATGAAGACTTTTGTGCTTGTTCCTGCAGCCAAAAACAGAGCAATTTGCGTGTTTTGCCTGCACATTAAACATTTTTGTTGATGTACTGGAGCCCCTTAGCGAGAAATACAATGTCAACCATAGGGTGGACACACTTGGATTCAGGGGATGGCACAGACACCCAGCACTGGAAGTGCCACCTAGCTGGAAGTGTGGCTAACTCCCCTCTTGACATCACAAAGGGAGCAATCTGAAACATAGCATATGGGCTCACATTTTCCAAAAATTGGAGCAAGCAAGACAGGGAGAGGATGCATTTTTCTCATTTGGGGGTGTCTGTAAAGAGGCTGGGGACGCATATTTTCATTGGAAAAGCATGAAAAAGTGTAATTTCCATTATATGGGACCCTTAAAGTGTTGAATATTACCTTGATGAACTGCCGCTAGTGGCATATACCAGCAAAGACGTCTCCTGTCCACTAAGGAAAATGAAGCAGTGAAGTGCTGAGGTCCAATACACCTTTCTGGTATATATGAGCAGGTTTGTGTCGAAGCTGTAGAAATCAGCCATTGAGTGACTGCACTGCCATGATGAAGGTGCTGGTTCTAGTGCGCTTGCTGGGGCTGCCAGTTTGTGTGATATGGGACCAGGGGATTGAATTGGATTGGAAAATTTTCAGACCACACAAATACATATATAAATACATGTAATACTTAACTCCTGTGTATTATTATTATTATTATTATTATTATTATTATTATTATTTCTACTATATTATAGTTGGGCAGTGAGACACAAGTACAAGATAAAGAGATTTATCAACATTAAGTCCAACTTCCTCAAGAGGAAAAGTCCCTGAGTGGCCTTTTTACAGATGCCGTTAATGTTAGCATCAAAGGCAAGTTTGTTGTAAAGAATGGTCCCTAAGTATTTATATTGATTCACTGTCTCCAAAATTGTGCAGTTGATGAATGTCAGTGCAGTGACAGGTGGACTTTTACAAAGTCATTTAGCATCTCTTTTATCTCGGAGACATTTAGATGCAAGTAGGAGTCATCACACCATTAGACAAAATTGTTCAGAACTGGACCATGGCCCACCTCATGGTCCTGCAGGAGATTGACTACAACTGAATCATCAGCAAATTTAATGATTACCCTCGACTGAAACTCTGAAACTCTGAAAGTTTTGGGTGTAAAACATAGATAACAGGGGTGATAAAGCAAGCCCCTGATTGAGACTGTTGAACACATCAATGGTGTCATTAATACAAGTTCTCCTAGACCACATTGGTAAGAACCAACATATAGTGCCAAAGTCAAAAACACATATTTCAGCAAGCCTTTGAGCAAGAATCTGGGGCTGCATGCTATTAAAAGTTGATGAAAAATCAATGAAGCATAAATGTGCATGTGTTTTCAGGCCCTCTAGATGCCCAACAACAAGATTCAGCAGTGTCCCAGTGGCATCATCCAAAAAATTTGATTCAATTCAATTCAATTTTATTTATATAGCGTCAAATCACAACAAAGTTGTCTCAAGACACTTTACATATAGAGCATGTCAAGACCACACTCTACAAATACATTTATATTTTAGATTTATAGGAACCCAACAATTGAAAGCAATTCCCCCAAAAAAGTGATCTGTATTTGGATGACTCTAATATGAGTGGTGAATCAATAAGAATAATGACACATAAGGTGTATAAGGCCATGCATAAATGGTCAGATAACAAAGCGTGTGGCATGGTTCATATGGCTGCTGAACACCTAAAAAATGCTTGTTTGAGGTTAGCTCCTCTCCAGGCTATGAGCTTTACTGGTTTTATGTTTCATGGCTTACTACTGGATTCATTGTTATCTGTATCACTACTCCCAGTTATAGAGGACAGATCTTGAAAAGTAAGTAGCCTGGATAATTACAGGCCTATAGCCTCCACAAAAGTCATAGAAAGAATCTTGCTGGACAGAGTGATTGGTTGTATGAAATCAATAGATAATCAGTTCAGTTTTAAACCAAGGAATAGCACTGATTTGTGCATATTTTGCCCTCAAGGAAGTAGAAAACAATTACAGAGCTAAAAATTCATCGGTCATCAGGCAGGGGGGAACTCTATCTATCATCAAGATTTGTCATATGAAGTCCTGCAGTCAGTTACAAGGGGAGAAAAGCAGGGAGGTCAGGTCAAGTTTATGTGGGTTCCAGCTCATGTAGATGTGAGGGGGAATGAGAGGGTGGGAAGGTTGGCTAAGGCAGCATCAAAGAAAGGGAAAGAAGAAAAAAGTAGAAATGCAAATTAGTATCAGCAAAGCAGAAGTCAAGTCTGTAATCTGGGAAAAAACAAACCAAATGTGGCAAGAGAGATGGGACCAAGAGGGGAGGGGGAGGCATTTGTATGGACTTCAAGGGTGTTAGAGGATCTAGAGTAGGTAGGGAGCACAGGAGAGAGGAAATTGTACTTATAAGACTAAAGTTACTGTGGCCTAAATAAAACATTGATAGGGGAACATTAAACAGGGCTGTGTAAGGGGTATCAGGAGGTTGAGGAGTCGGTGGGGCATGTTTTTTTGATATGTAGGCAGTATGAAGCACAGAGAGAGGTGATGAGAAATAGTCTGAAGGAACTAGGGATATAGGAGTTCACATGAAAGGGTTTACTGAGTATGGGTTAAAGAACACAGGTCAGGGCACAATCAAAATTCTTAGGGGTATACAGTGTGAAGAAAAAATCTGATCAAAGATGAGCTGGAGGAAATGAGGAGGTCAGGAGATAGTAGATGTCTTACGCGGAGGCATTTATTGCAGAACTCAATGTTGAGATCAGTACTAGCAACATCCACAAGCAACCATGAGCGTTGCCACCACCAATCTGAGGCTGTCCTGTGTGTAAGATGTTTTTAAGTCTTTGTGTCCTCACGTCATCAATCCTAAACTACGTATCCAAATAAATTCAAGCTGTACACCTTCAGGATCTTACTGGGTATCAGAACATAAGCATTCATACCATCGGCCTTGGTTGCTATGGCAAGGGCAGATGGGAAGAGTCTGCACAAATTACTGTAAGACAAAACATTGATTATATCAAAAGGGACTGTGTCACACAGCCATCAACTTTGCTCTACTTCAGTGCAAAGAAGTGTAGTGGCAAAAGAGAGGTGAAAATGCCTAGGGGGTTACAGAAATTCCCTCAGATGCAGGGTTTTTTCATAGGATATAATAACAGGGTGATGGAGTTATATGAATAGGGACTTATATTATATTGAGGAAAAAGGGTTTTGTACTTTTTGTTTTGTTTTGGTTCCCTGATTGTGGGAAATGGGTATTCAGCTTGTAAGTCAATTGTTTGGTCCACATTCCGGAGCATAAGGTGGCGGTAATGCGCCAATATGGTGGATGCCAACCGCCATAGAAGAAGAAGAAGAAGAAGAAGAAGAAGAAGAAGAAGAAGAAGAAGAAGAAGAAGAAGAAGAAGAAGAAGAAGAAG
>JAQMCX010000586.1:0-10651 GCA_029814765.1 Acanthurus leucopareius | reverse complement strand
ATACGCTTAAAACATCGCAACTTACATCGCAATTTTTTAGAAAAGCTGCCGCGAATTCAGGCATTTTAGGCCACAACAATCTTGAAAAACGAAATGAAATCCTGGAGGGACGGCCTGCCTCTCTGCCTAATGACAATATTATCAGAATTCAGGAAATCCTTATAAGAACAGTGTAAAATTTGTGTGTTCAGACTTGAAAATATGATCACAGAAGCTGTTTTAAAAGCATGTGTGTTCCTGTCTGACTCCTGAAAATTTGTCCTTTCTTTTTATATGAGAGACCGAATGAGGCCGTTGGATGGTGTTCCTCTCATCTAAAGATACATACTGCTCTCTGCCACAGTTTCACAAGATCATCCAGCATGAATTTCCCTCAATTTTGATGCACACATTATGTATGTGGAGTGAAAATTGTTGGAGAAAACACAAGAGGAAATTTTTTGAATAATGTTACAGCTTCTCCTCACTCAAGGGAAAATGTCCCTCACTGTAACAGCTAACACTGAACAGAAACATTTTAAAACCATTAAACTAAACTGCGACTGTGTAGAAAGTATAAATGAAATTTAAAATATATATATTTCTATAAAATTAAGTGCTAGGCTTTGTCATCATTTAAATTTGAAATGAATTTTTATGTAAATACATACATGCATGGGGAGGGGTTAAAAAAAGTGGGTTTAAAGAGTTTTTTTAGTTTACCTACAGTACAGAGAAGTGTCCCATAAAGGTTAAAATTTTGCAAAGTTTCAATGTGATTTGGAATGTTGAAAAGTATGGATAAGTAGTAGTTAAGAGTTGGAAAAACTTAAAAGTTGTAAACTTTAAACCCCTCCCCCCTGAAGATGAATGTGGAAAAACTGCCAAAGAGCTATGAAAAAGAAGAATGTCAAAAAAAAGGCAAAATTGCCTGGTAGAACATAAAGTGTGAATGCTGATGATGTATTTAGACCAACAGAGATCTTTGAAACTCTGAATTAGTAATGTCAAGGATATATTGTATCACTTGTGTATATTTGTATTAGGGATAGACCAATTATCTGCCGGGCCGATTACCTGCTACTACTACTACCCGCTACTATTACCTGCTTGACGTTGTCTACCTGTAACATCTGTCTGTCTAATGTGTTTAGTGTTGGGTAGGTAGTGTACAGTGGCCTATCAGTTTTATTCATAAAAACAGCTGCTTGTTGCTGCTTAAAACAAGGCTAATCAGAGCACAGATGTGGGACAGACCACCAAAACAATTAACAATAAGTTGATAAAAAACTCAGCACCAGTCTGTGCTGAGTTGTTAGATAACAATTCTTTGTGGGTTTTCTTTGTAAAGAGACTGCTTTGACTTGAGACACAAAGTAAAACATGGTTTACACAATGGTCTTTCAATGTCCTCCCTGCTTACAGTCCACTAACAGGACAGGAATGATGACACCCACACGGCCCAGACAAACAGAGGAAGGCAGAGTGTGTTTTCTTGGATGTGCAAAAATTGTCTGCAAACTGCCTGCCAACAGCCCAACTTTATGCTTAGTAATCAAGCTTTCTAGTGGAATGTACTGAGATCCCTGAGGAAACAAGCTGTCTTACTTAATCATTACTAACAATCACAGTTAAAAAGAAAATACAGAGGAAGTCTTCCTGTGGGCATTTTTGAACAATATCAATCAGTTGTAAACACTAACCAGTCCTCAATGTGCTGCATTTTCACAATGTTGCAGAAAATCAGAGTATGTAAAGGTGGAGAGAGAGTGGTAGCAATAGTGAAGTCAGGCTCTATAAAAAATAAATTACAAAAATGTCATATGAGATGGAAATTAAGTTTACGCTATATTAAGGAAAGTTTGGGCTATTTTTGGTTCACACATCATTCGCATACCTGTCCATCCTAAGACAGGGATCCCTCTTCTATTGCTCTCTCTTAAGGTTTCTTAAATATTTTCCTGTAGGAGGGTTATTTGGGGAAGTTTTTCTCATCCGAATCAAGGGAGGTTTGTGATTTGTGATAATGATTGTGATTTTCCCACTTTCCCAGCTCAAAAGCTGAAGAGGCAATTTACACAAAAGTATCTCCCATCAACCAAAATAAAATACAGGATTATTTTAAACATATTTTTGTGTAGAAAATTGAAGGTACTTGAAAAAGTCTATAAATTCAAGCATGTTGGATCTAAGTCATGGATAAACTCTATTTCTGCTACCAGTCAAAAGAGCTTAGGGCTCCAGGCTCTGTACTGTGTGGGCTACTCCTAAAATCAATCTGCTGCCCATCTGTGAGATGACAGTCAAACTAAATAAGGAGTAGAAGGATCCATGATGCTCACTCAAGGGCAGATTGTTTTAATAACTTGATCCAACTGTGCATTCTGCACTGATGACTGTACATCAATATCCTAATGCATGTCTCCTTCATAATTCATGTCAGTGGGGAATATCACAAAGTCAGACATTTATTCAGTGTTTGCAGCAATCTGCACGAAGTGCCATGGAACATTAGCATGAGGGAACATCAATACTGCCCTAAGCAAGAATCACGATCTGACACGTGATGCATACACTGTACAAGAGCTAACAATCAAATGCATGCTACAGAGTACACCTATATGTATTCAGACCCTACACCTAGTACATTTTAAAGGTGGTGCAGTTGCTTACTGAGCATAAAACAAATACTAGATTTTTTTGAGAGATGAACCAACATTTAACACAATGAAATTGTAGCAATTTTTGTCCATAATATGTACTGTTCTTTATGAACTCATATCATGAACATATGTTGACAAAACGAAAAGTAGAGATACTGCAACTCGATACCTAAAAGTTATATCTGCTGATAACTATAATTAGAAACTTATTTATTTGATCATATTTAATATGTCCATATGTTTCAACTCATTTTGGCTGATTACTGATGCCTATATGTACATCACATTGTCCATCTAGCTCTAGAGTACATTAGTCTTTCCTGTAGTGAAATTTAACAAATTGTAACTGCCCTCATAGTGATTGCCTACTGATAGACTCAGACATATATAAAGCTTTTCAAAATATACACATTCACAGAACAAAATGAGAAAACTACTGCTGACATGGTTTTGCATTGGTGCTATTTTCTCTTTGTTTTTTCATTAAATTAGAGTTGGCAACAGCTTGCAAAATATGCAATACAAAACTGTAGTACTGAAGGACGAGGGTTTGGCTCCTTCAAGCATGACAGACTCTGAGCAACCATTGCACATACCAACTATGCTGTTCACTTCAGCCACTCAAACAACGTCCACACCATAGACATACTTTTATATAACCTTGACAGTATGTGTAGAAAATAAAACATCATCTGCATATTCTATTGGTAGGAATTTTAATTTCCTGTAGACACTGATGTGTAATATCAAAGCCTTTATTGGCAACCGATATGACAGAGCATCACAAAATGTAATTATCATTTAATCTCTCAATTTCCTTTATTTTATGTTGACGAACAATATTCTGTCAGTTCAAAACACCAAGGTTTTCTGTTGGGTGCAGATGTTGACCAAGCAAACACAGGACTAGAAGAAGCAGAAAATCCACAAACTGGAACCCAAAAATCAATGAAATTTTAGCTGAAAAAAACCCCCAAAAAACAAAAACATTTATTAACTGAGGAAAAAAAATCCTCATTGTTACGTTGTATGAGTTCTAAAGTAAAGTAGAGAAAAACTCAGTCCACTGTGCTACATCAGTGCAATGCATACATTTGTAGCCAGCTAAAGTTATAGATTGTTTGTGGTGAACAATCTAATCAGAACTCAAATCGTGTAAATACAGAAAAATATTGCATCTCAATTAACCTCAAGGAACATAGATACTCAGCATACCTGTTAAGCGATATGTAACAATTAAATGTTTATGTAACAGTTTAAAAATTCTTTTATGGTATCTTTACTTGTAAATGGTGACTCTGTTTCTGATTTTCCCTGGCTGCCCTGCCTGAGCTTGCAAAGTGTCCTGTAATTATGTATAACTGCTGCTACTGCAGCTGCTTTTTAGCTCTATTGATTGTGCAGCTGTTACACAGAGGCCCTTTAACACCTACACAGTCCTTTATCAACTACATCACACTGACAACACTAAAACAATACTCATAAGGATCTTTTAAGCTTTAATCCAGTCAGCTTTTATGACATACTTATCCCAGTTTTATGTCAATGTTCAAACAAAGGTCACCAAAAATGTTGATGTAAATAATACAGATACAGCAGAGCAGTAGAAAGTAACTGAATAAGTTATACAAAATTGTTGCTATGGAATTTAAACTCAGCATGTTTAAGCATATTAAACATTTCTTGAAATATGTCTGGATTATTTGGTCAGACGATCAGTGATAAAGAATAAACAAGCATCACAGAAAGTTCATCTTTGGTGAGTTTTTAACTTGTAAAGCTAGAGCCTGCAGTGAGTAAAAACAGTGCCCAATTAGCTGCAGTGTGTGTTGAAATTGTTGAAATGTTTAGGCTACTGACAGACCATTAATGGATATGTTTCTTGGCAAAATGAAAAGCAAGGTCACTGGAATATGAAGGTAACCAACAGAGCTGTCTACAGGAACTAGAGAAAGACTGTGAACATGTGTTTTATTATTCATCCTGCACACGTATTATTTCAGCTGCATCAAAAGAAAAAGGTGTAGGAGACGAGTCATGAACACTTATAGAAACCTGGGGGGATAAAGAGTGGGCTTTAAAGTGATGATGTGGGAATTTATGTAGGATCTAGAGCTGGTTTGTGATGTTGCCATAAATCCCTGCTGACATTAGATAGGGACAGAATATAAACTTTAGCAAAACATAACTAACACCTCATGAGTGTATGCCTCTTCGTACCAGCTAAGTAACATTTTAAATACCTGCCTGTATAATGGTCATTTAAAATGGACATTATGAAAAAAAAAAGTAATGAATGCATAATGTTCTGTATTTTGAAGGAAATGTATTTGAATTAATATTCCAAGTTTCCTCATTCTGCTAAATACATCCAGCTAATAATTATTCTTATTTACTTAAGTTTTATTGTGATAACAAAATGTGGTTGCTTCAACAATTCACCTGTCATTATTTTGCTAAGGTTACTCATTTTAAAATTTTCTCTTTTAATTTAAGTAAAATCTATCAATTGTTGTCACTGACCCTATGTTATGGTTAGAGCATCACCTCTGGGTTATCCTGTAGGGAAACGGGGAGCCTGTTGCTGTTGGTTAAGACTAAGCTGGCTTGACTAAGAAGAAAGCAACATCATCTCTGCTTCATTTATTTTCACTTTCCCCTTTACAAGTAAGAAAAACTGCAAACTTGTGTAAAGTATGACTGATAAAAATAACTTTAAGAACTGTAATTTAGCTGTTGACGATATCAATGATTTTCCTCAACTTCTGCATGCAGCTATTGTATGGTCAGTGCTGTTCACTGTGCAAACGGGCTTCATCTATTTCCTGATGTGCTCTATAGGTGAAATTGTTGTTTTGTTGTGTTGCAGTTAAAATGTCTGGTTGCATGTGAAGATCTACTAAATTTGTGTAAAAACTACGAAAATGAGTAACAAGCTCTCAGATAAAAGAATAACAAGTTGGTACTGCTGATAGCAAAAATAGCTTGGTGTTATTATGATGGCAACAGAAACTGTTCATTTGTGTTTCTATTTTTCTTTCTTTGTGTAGATCTATCAGAGATGGTTACTCTTGTGTTTGTGTTATGAAATGTCAAATTATTGTACCAGAGGGTCAGAATTGTAATTTCATGGAAACTATTGCACAAATAGGCTTAAGGCTTCCTGCTGGATGTGCTGTAAACACATCCATGTCAGACTTGTGCTCATCTACAAAACAATCAATGTTCTGTCTAAGGACATGCAATATCAAGAGACACTGCATTGTATTTGGCTCACATCAATGGCAGACATAAAGAATTTTAAACTCTGTGATTGGCTGTTTCCTAATTAAAAAGCTTCTTAGGAGTGAGATGTCGTTACAGCTTTTACTTTTTTATTCTAAATACAGAATCTGTAACCAGGTGAAATTGGAAACTCTGTCCAATTAAACAGAGAATATCCACTCAAACACAATAACAAATAAAAAGAAACGAAAATATTTACCCAAGACATTTCCTGAAGGCACCTCCTCAAGCTCCTCTAGCTCTCTTCCCATTAGCAGGTACAAGCTTTTCATGGAACAGCACGATAGATAAGGCACCTCGGGCAAACAGTCTGAAGCACTGCAACCCTCAGGGAGCTGGCAGAAATGAGAGAGAACGAGCACTAAAAGCAAGGGGTTTCACAAAATAGTATTTGCAATCGCAAGTTTTTTGGGATCACAATGCATGGAAAGCTAATTAACATCTCTTTTTCCCATTCAGCTGATATAAGGGGTTAAATCAAATGGAAATGGGAAATTTAATGATTTGTCTATCGTCGGTGCTGAAACCAGTGTGCACATACAGAATGCTTCACTGTGATGTGTAGCATCGGCTGGCAAGAGGGTAAAGAGCTGGTTTACAGCTTCACAGCAAGGACAGAATTACCTTGGTTCCTCCTACATCCAATTCAACAATCAGTTGGAGCCCCCTTCCAGAACCATGGAATAGACTTCCCTAGGGGGGCTAAGAAGTGTGATAAGCCAACATTCTAAGCAAACACTTCTGTCCCCTTTTTGAAAATAAAAACCACCACCCCATCCTGCCACTCCACTGGCAGTCTAGGACTTCAACATGACACTGAAGAGGTTGCAGTCCAACAGTGTCAAGACACTGCTGACACGGTTGACACTTTAGCATTTCAGGGCAACAAGGAGCTACTTGACTATCTGCAACCTTTGCCAGAGACATGGATGAGTCTTCCCCTTAGTCTTCAGACAATTTTCCACAACTTCCTTAAGGCCAGCTGAAAGTCCTTCTTTATATTGCTCTGAATTTCTCCTGCACAAGGATTTTTGTTTAAGTGACTGCCAAAGCTGCAGCCCTTCTGGCCACCCCTTACCTGTCTGAAGAAACTCTTGGACAAACTAGGCCAAAAATACCTAATTTTTCACTTTGACAGCTCTCTTCACCAGATTCACCAGATTCTTAGGTTGCCACCTCAACAGGCATCAACATCCTTCTGAAAACAGCTACTTGCAGCTGCCTCTTCATTAGGGGTCCTAAATATGGCCACTCAAGTTAACAAGTTTGCTCCCTCTTCACCCAGATATGTCCAGTACATAACGCTGTGGATCTGATGATCTCAAAGTTGATCATTGACCTATGGCCTGAGATGGTCTAGTATCAAGTACACTTAAAAACCACTTTATTTTTTCCCATGGTGTAGCCATGACAGGATTTGAACAGTTGCCCACCACACAGCTCCAAACATAACAGGGGCATACCCACAACTTCACCAAAATGAGGTTATTACTGAGGAACTTCTAAATTTAATCCACTTTTCAGAAAACAATTATATATATACATCTTAGTAGAATTCATTGTCAAAAACTTGCAAATTTAGTACAAATCTTTTCTTCACACACACAAGAAAGGAAGTAGGTATTTTAAAATGTTCAGTGATGAGCTTACCATGCTAAGGCCCTGGACAGGGTCGTACTTTGGTCCCAGTACAAATATTCTTTGGCCTTTCCTGACCACTCCACTGTAGATTCTTGCAAAAGCTATGAAGGTCTCCTTATGGTCCTCTTCCTCCTCTGGCTTTGATTCATTAAATGTCAGATGGTCCATCATACCTGCAGAGAGAGACACAGTGAGATACTACTACACAGATTCACCCATTTTGCAAACTTAAACTATGTTAAACCATTGTTTGTTTAAACAGAGAAATTAGATGAAAAGCGGAGAGCTGACTCTACCTGTGCTTAGTCTTGCAGGTTGGCCTTCCTGTGGCATATTTCCCGAGCGGAGGAGGTCTTTGTGGCTCTCTGTTGCTGTCTGACCAGCTGTCATCCTGTCAGCATGTCTCTGTCTAGCCAGTTCCCTGCGCTGGGCAATCTCCTCCTGAGTCAACGGCCTAGACACACACATGCAAAAAAACACACAAATGCAGGTAAGAATTCCATTGACAGGGCTAGTAAAACAACCATAACGACCTTCTGCCAATCAGAATTACTAGTCATTTATTAAACAAACGTGATATTAATCACCTGTTAAAAACTAAATAGTCAACCAACTAAAATTGTAGATTTCAGTTTATTACTAAACTAATATGAGAACACATATGAACACATTTAACATGAATTTCAATAGTGTCACTGTATTGGACAACTGCCTTCTGTCAATTACCAAAACATTAAGCCTGTCCCTCTGGCTAGAAGCCATCTTCAAAACATGGACATGATGTAGAAAACTTGAAATGCCCCAGAAAGGGCAAGCTATAAAAACATAACAAAATTATCCCTATATTAGTTTTGCCACATGGCCCATGTGTTTTTGTGGATGCAGTGCAGTCAGTAAGTGTGTGTGTGTATGTGTGCGTGTGTGTGTGTGCGTGTGTGCGTGTGCGTGTGTACGTGTGTGTGTTTGTGTGTGTGTGTTTGTTGTCTTCAAAAACACCACAATGACTTAAGCAGCACAGCTGCTCACAGTGGGCCCGAGTGATGGCAGGAGCCACAAAATCCAGCTGCATGATGACAAACCACTTGAAACAATCCATAATTTGCCCTGGACAACAGAGAGCAGCCCTTTTGACTCACTGAGAGTGGCTGCACCTCTTTGTTGGAGATTTCAGTGCCACAGCATATTAAGTTATGGATATCAAAAATTAATAATTACAATATTTTTGGCATTAAATTTGCATTAAATTTACATTAAATCAGCCTGTGAGCCAATTAAATACTTCAGGCTCATAAGTAAACAAAATATTAATCTAAAATCATTATTAACAGCTAACTAAATAGCTAGAACCAAAGTTACACTATCAATTGTCAGCAAAAATTGAGGGATTTGGAGTTGAACTTTGACTTCTGTTCAACACTTAACAGTTGGCAAAGATTTCCTGTTCAAAAACATTTTTCAACAAATCAACACTGTGAACACACAACACACAGTATCTAATGCAAGTTAAAGAAGTAATATATACAGGTGTGTGTGTGAGTGTGTATGTTTATCATGGCTGAGTAGGAAACATATTAAATCGGGGTGTTTTTTGTTTGTCTTTTCATATTTAGCGTTTTTATTTCCTATTTTGTATTTTTTCCTATTTTCCTATTTAGATCCATCCAGTAATGAGTGAAATAAAAAGTATTTGTTGCTTTATTTAATTAAAGCCACACTCATCTGATTAATAATAACATTTTAGTCTAGTAAATCTTAAGTTGATCAAATTACAGTATAGTACAGTATGGTTTACCCTAAAAAGGCTACATAAACTACCTAAAATACATTTGTAAATCACATAACATTTTTTAATAATGCAAGTAATATCGCACAGGTTTTGCAAGGTTACTAAACCACATAACTACTGTATGGCTCTTTCAAATTGTAATTGCTTTATTTGGACAAAATAACATACCTATACCTCAATTATTATGTACCTTAACCTACTCACATTCCACACTTCTGCAATTCTCTTCCATGCTTTTTCCTTTTGAAATTTTTCCCTATAAAAGGGGTCTGTGGACTTGAGTTCTATCTCAGCTTCACAAATATCCTCTGACTTCTGACCTGGTGTTACAAAATGCAATGTAATGGTAAGTAGGGAAGTTAGCCACAGTCTGCATGGGTTTTTTTTAAATTAAAAAATTAACTGGATTCTCTGTCTTTTTTGCGTCAGATATCCCCATGACTTGATTTGTTCTGTGCAAACTGAATGTCATAAGTAGATTTGGGCGCATATCCTTTGCAGAGCAGAGCAGAGAGATGCTTCCAAGACACTTCTGAAACATGCCATGGTGCACTTCGTGCAAACACAAGCATTGTCTACAACAGTTGCCATCAGCTCTGGCGTCAACACTGCAGACAGAACATGACGCAGCATGTCTGATAGAGAGTGAAGACCATTGGTTGTCCCTATATTCCTTAAGTTAGCAGCTTGATATTAACTCTGATTCATGACTCCTGCAGCTAGTATCAGCAGCTGGCAAATTTGTGTCCTAGCTGCTGGTGCTAAATGAAACTTGTTAACTACTGATTAATCCTGCTAAGCAGGCTCTCCATTGTACTGTTAGACGCTCAGTGAAGCAGTCTGCATTGAGCATGACTGCATTGGAAGAGAGTTGTGTCACCCCTGGAGACACTGGGTGGTTGGAAAAGCTGTTTCTCCTGTCCTGCATGCTAAGAAAGTTGACGAAGTTTCCCTTGCCCTGTCGGAATTGGAAAAAAGGGGGCAGTTTACCTTACCCTGTGGGACTGAGAGAGAGAAAATGAGAAATGGCAGAGGTGAGTCTTAATTGACCTGCTAACTTCATGAGTCCTAGGGCAAAGTCCATGTATAGGTGTGAAACCTGTAGGACTCTGGGAAATTGAGTTCAGTGTAATTCATCCGAGTTCCTGATGATTCAAATTCAGGTCAGATTTCACACAAAGGTGTGACTGACAGGCATCTCTTTTTCTAATAACACGATGAGCAACACCTACATCAGAATGCTGTTTGTTGATTTCAGCTCAGCTTTCAACACAATCTCCCCCATGAAGCTGATTGG
>JAQMCX010000585.1:0-10658 GCA_029814765.1 Acanthurus leucopareius | reverse complement strand
ATATAGTTATGACTAAAATGTGACTAAAACTAATAATCATTTTCGTCCAAAAGACTAAGACTAAGACTAAAACTAAGCTGGCTGCCAAAAACAACACTGCTCTCAATTGTATCTGAACAGACAAGTGAGACTGGAGAACAACTAAAAACATTTTTGTGAATAACAGCAAGGAGGACCCACATTGTCAGGTATAGCTATGACAAACAGAATCAGAATGCGGGGCCAGGTCTTGTTGTGCAAAATATCAGTCATGGGTAGAAGCAATAAAAGCAATACAATCAATAAAACTGTGAATCAATATTCTTGAAAAATTCCTATTTAGATGCAGTTCATCCTGTTTAAAAAGCTCCCGTCTGGTCCAGAAATAATCAAAGTTACTGATGAACCCAACACCAGTGGCCTTAGTAAATTTTTTTTATGTAGTTATGAAGACTTAAGAGATGGCTAAAACGCTCAGTTATTAGTAATGACAAGGGTGGGACCAAAGAGAACACACCTACTTCTCCCCAGAGCAGGTGAGCTGAGTTGTTAACCTGATCAGACACTCACATGAAAGGAGGAGGAACGACAGGGGCAGCAACAACAGGTGGCTTCGAGGAGGAGGAAGAGGATGCTGGAGTAGACGCCCAACGGTACTGGTTTTTGGGCTGCAAAAATGATAGACAGGGCCGTTTGCATCATGGAAGGGCTGATGAAGAGGAAGGAGAAGGTGGAGAGTCCAAGGGCCAGGTAACTGACGGGAGAAGAGCACTTTTGGACCCGGGCCGCTCTTCGTGCAGGAGAGGGAGAGGCTGGCTCGGAGGGAAGCATAGCTAAAGGAGAGGAAAATTTTGAGAGTGGAATGTCACTGCCATCAATGCAAGACGAGTCATAGAGTGGAAGAGAGAGCTTTTGGGTGCCCTTAACAACAGAGGACCAGGAGGGAGTGGAGCTCAGCCCTAGAATGTAGTGGAGATTCTCTGCTGCTGGTGACGAATGAAATAGAGACTACTGCAGGCCGACAAGGTTTTTTATTTTCTTTGCAAAGAAAAGGTCAATCATCACACGAGCAGTCAGAATGAAGAAAGACCCCAAGCATGGGGAGAGCTAAACATTTATACCTGAGGAATGCTCCCTACCCAAGGGAGTGTTTTCACACCCTCTGGTCTGCTGTAGGTGTCGGTGCCAACTCCCTAGGGTGTGGTCCACACTGGAGGCATCCTGCAGGGATTTGTATGTAGGTGTTAAGAGGTCTAGACATCACAATTTGAAGCACAAAAGGACCTGATATCTTGGTGAGACAAAGGGAGGTGGGGTGTCTCAAGTAGATGAAGTATAAGGAACTGAAATTACAATTACAGATGTCAGCAGTTGCCACTGGATCTGAAGCCAAGGGCTGCTGGTTTTCCACAGGCTCAAGACACGCCAGTTGAGAGCACAGCACCATCTGCTGCAGAAGGAGGTCCTCCATGAGCGGCTCTATGGACCAGAGTTTTGATTTTAGCTCCACAATCTCTGCTGCCAGAGCCATTAGTGAAGCTGCAGGAGAAAAGAAACAGAGAGAGGGGCAGTAAAAACAGGCAAAGAAGATAGACCAGGAACTGAGCAGAGTTTGAAAACTTACACGCCTGGGCTTCTTATGGAACCCGCAGTGGTGAGACAGGTTTCAGCTTGAAGAAATTGTGAAGCAGTCAGTCAGAAGACTTACCACTAAGGGCCCTGTAGGGGCCTGCTGTGGATGTATCATTACTGGTAAGTCAATCCCATTTCCTCAAAAAGTGGAGATGTTGAAATGTTGATGGAGAAGAAGAAGAAACTAGCCGGCATCCAGGCTAAAAACAAGCTGGTGCTAGTAGTATATTAAAATAAACTTGGCTTAAAACTAGAGATCCAAGGCTCCAGAGGTCAAAAATTTTACTTTGTTTCAGCAATATAGCTGAAAAAAAGGCTTTGGGCCTGACAACACAAGTGACTTCCAATGGAAACTACACACAGGCTATAACAACACCTGGGGCACATTCAATCTGATAACATTGTGCACTGTTTTGCTACAGTTTTCTGAATTGAAGGACGTTTCCCTTCAACGATGTGCAGGAGTCTGCAAAGGACTTTCAAATATGTTTTCTCCTGTTTTTTGGGCAAGCCACATAGTACTCAATCAGCAGAAACATGTATGTAAACCGCGCTGTTAAAAATGCATTGCACACAATGGATTTTGGAAAGGTGCTTTACAAATGCGGCCACTGTGGCTTGTTGCTTGGCTTGAAATCAAAAGATATGTTTGTATTAAGTATTTTTGTTTTAAGTATTTTATTGTAAAGTGTTTTGACATAATAAGCAAATTATTATTTGATTCTAACCCTTTTTGAGTCATTGTTAAATTAAGACTTGCTTGTTTTTCATAATAAAGTGTCTTAACAGGATAAGAAAATTAGTATTCATGTTAAACTTATTTTATAGGTTACTGTTTGCATAGATTTACAATCACCAAGGTGACTTAAGTGATTGAGGAGTGACACTTCAATAAACTTTTTTACTCCACTCTGCTTCAATAAAAACATAATGCTTAATATTAAAATTGAGACAACAATGGTAATCAGCAATAATGAAAGCTGCCCTCACACTCAAAATGCGCTAAAAAAAATTCTCATACAACAGTCTTGAAGAAAAGAACTGAATTACCCTTCACCTAAAATGTTTGCCCTGTCATTCTAAAATTCCCTAATGTTGGATCCCTGTAAGTGGGAACTACACATTCCACAAAGCCTCTAAATCTAATTAGTTGTTTTGCGCCTAATTATACTGCCTTTTAAATCAAACCTAAAAGATTATGAGGTCTCGCGAGAACTTCTTTAATGAGAGGAACAGGACTCAAATAAGTAAATTTTCTCCTGATCTCTTTGAAAAAACAACGCCTTCTCAGTGTCGGAATGTTGGAAAGATGTGTGGCTTGTGGAACATGATCCCAATAATTACTTTCGTTACTATGGAACGAAAGATGTGACTATAAACTGTGATCACGTTCATTTACCTGATAGACTGTAATTCACTCAAAGCTGCTGCAAGTTTTACCCATTGACTGTATAAAACACAGGGACGTGGCCTCTGGTGAAACCACGTGACAAAAATCAGGAACTGCGTTGAGTGGTTAACCGGGTCCTGTATACAGTCAATGGTCCTGCCGGGTCTTGCTCTCACAACTGTCTTTGGTTTTAACGCACCACCGTTCCGTTTGAGAAAACTTTTTGCTACCTTCAGTGCGCGCTGAACGCAGCCCTGAGAGGCTGTAGTGCCTCTGCCGTATCCTTTCGACAGCGCAGCTCCAGTTACACTTTGCATGTGCAATTCTCCCTTGCTTCAATGGCGTCAGAGCCCATGTCCTAGTCTTCATCGAATGTCATTGCATGCCAGGGCCCGACAGGGCCTTTGTCACGCTCGGGGCTCGGGGTTCTCGGGGGTTGCTGCTGAATACTTCTCGTGATGTTAGTTACGCCTGTGGTTCTTATTGCCTAAACATGAGGCTGAATGACTCGCATGTTTAGGGGGTGAGAAACCGTTGTTGTATGTTAAAAAGCTAGACTCTGAATAATCTTATTTACACTTGGTGAAGTAGGCAAATCGAAGATCTGGACCCAGGAAACCCCAGAGGCTCATAGAAAAAGAAAAATGAAAATAATAACATATAATAGGCATTGATAAATAAACAGGCCATAAATAAAACAACAACAATAAAACAGAACAGAATTTTCAAAGGAGAACATAACAACTTTATATTATCTCAAAGGATGGAATGTGTGGACAGTTTGTTAACATCAAGCAAATCATGTCCTAAGTAAATAGCCTCCTTTTGAAATAAACAATGATAAACAAACAAACAAACAAAAAAGGCTGTACCACTTAACATGGTAACTCATGCCAAACATAAAAGTAGTGGGCTGCAGAAAATGGTGCTCATCATGGAGCACTAGAGCTTGTCTGTGGAATTCTGAATTCTAAAAGAAAAAGAAAGACCGAAAAAAAGATTAGAAATCTCTAAAAAATGAGTATTCTTATTGATTAAAACAAGAAGCCATTTTGATGTGTCAAAAATCCAGGCCTACTTCTATTGTAAGCTGGGGTCTTTGTGTTCCTGATTGCTTCATAAGAGTAAGGTCAGCCTCACATAAATCAGCCTGTACTCATATATCCTTTTTAGCCTTTTCTGCACACAGAATTATGCACACCGAAAACATACGAAGCCAAGGAATCATAACACACATATTACAGCACCTCATTTTAGCCTCTTGTGAGAAGGCAGAGTTGTGTGCTGCATGCTCAGTGTAACAAATTATCCATGTGAAGGGGAACCCAATAGAGCATTTTATTGTTTTCTACACCAATGACCCAAACTCAATAGTGTTTTACTTGTTTTCTCTCAACCTTTTTTTCATAACTGGTAATTAATGTATTATTATTCAAAGTAAAATGCACAGTAAAAACATTTTGTGTTATTGACTGTCCTTTACTAATCTGACAAATTCACTCAGACAGGGGAAATCCAATATCATAAAAACATACACATTTACCAGTTAGCTTGTGTTTTTGCCAACTCTGAGTCTTAATACAGTCTTGAGCCCTACTTGTTTAAAATAAATACTTAACTACTAAATAAATAATGAATAATTATTTACATTTATTTAATTTTTGTTAAATTTTGTCTATTACTATTTGAATACTTGCCCCACTGCTGGTTTCAAGAACACAATGACTTTACAAAATATGTAAACACATGCAGAACTCTGGGGGCAAGTTGATGCTTATGATCACAAAAAAGTAAAGTTTTATACACAACACAAACAGAAGAATAATAGGGGCAAGTGAGATTTAAACATGTAGAAAAATTGAGGAAAATGAAGGTTGATGAGAAGAATCAGGGTTAACCCCTAACTCAGTCCTAAAAAAAGGAGGGAGCAGAGGTGAACAAGAAAATAAAGACACAAAAAAACAGTGCAAATGAGAATGGTCTCTAGTAGTTCTTCTCTAAACTGTGGAAAACATGTCCTTCTTGTCATTGAAGTTTAGATGTCAATTTTTATTCATTTTAATAGCATTAATATACAAAGAAAATTGCAGTTTTCCTACCCTCTAAGAAGGTGACTGTTGGTCAGGGAGTTTCCAGAAAGCCTTCCCTGTCTAAAACCTAACCTGTTTGGCTATATTTTACCCAGCAACAAGAAATGGAAAATAATGATTGGCTGGTGCCATGTAGTGGGCAGTCTTAGAGCACTCTATTATTCTGCTCAACCTTACACTTTCACTTTACTTCTGCTCTTTGAAGAAAGGGTGTATACACGTCTCTGGTCATTTGAACCTTTTTAAATAACAATAGAAGAATCGATCAAAAATGAGGGTTTTTTTGTGTCTTGCAGCTCTCGCAGTTGTCCACTGCTCAGACAACTCCAACCACAGTAAGTACTATTTTTTAATCTATCTGTTGTAACTTAAACCTTGTAATTTTACTGAACAATTGGTACTTACCAGTATCTCAAGTAAATTACCTGTAACCTTGATGGCTGCATATAAGCAACAACACCATTAATGAGGCTGTAGTAACTGTAATGTTCAGTAACGTTAGCCAATGAACAGAATAAAAGGTATGCAAAAGGTGTTTATCCAAAATGTAAAAAAAATGCTTGTGATTTGTTAGAAAGATGGAAAACAAAATGTAAGAGATGATGATGAAGTCAAATGTAAAACAAGAAACATTAAACAGTAATGCTTTCTATGTTTTTAATTTAGTGGAATTCCCCTCAATTCTCTAAATTAAGTTTCGATTTTCTGTAATCAACTCTGCTGTGACACCACCCTCAACTGGCATCTAAATAATGTGTACTCAAACTACAGAGGGTGAATTCTTAAATTAAAACTTTTTAATTAAGTTACTCCCTCTTATTAGTTATCATATAATGTTTATCGTTTTTATTTTGTTTTTATTTTTGAATTTCAACTTAGCCTGAACAAACAAGTTTGTAAAAATTTTCAAATTGAGGCTCCAGCACAGCATAGTGAACCTTGTCACTGAGTATTTTGGAGTGTGGAATCTAAGCAGCATTTCTTCAACTGTGTTGATTTTTTTTGTGGTGGAGCACACACGTCGCTCAAAAATCCTAATATATAACAGACTCTGAGGTATTGTAATATGCACTTTATAAAACAAGCCAATTCTTGAATCAACAAATATGACACCTATTCAAATTATTACCTTGTTCTCCTTGTGTGTTGAGGTGTGTGGTCTCAGACACAATCTCTCAGCCACTTACAATACAGTGCTAAGCTCTCTCCCCAGAAAGTTCCCCAAACATTCACACCTGGGATCATGTGATCATAATACCTCACATGACTGGGAAGTTAATGACCCACTAAAGTTAACGACTCTCTGGGGCGTAACCACCCTCTGATGGGTTTCTATTTTCCAACCCCTCCCCTTTCTTTTGTTGTTGGCTTCTCTCCTGTAAGATAAATATCTGCTTCCTTCAACCAGTCCTTTGGAACTGAAGAAGCATCTTGGATGAGAAGTGAAATGTCTTCCCAAAACTCAACATAGTCCAGTTGCCTTGTCTTTTTGACTCCACAAGATTCTCCTTGTGTATCTATACTACCACCAGCATAATTGTTTCAAAGGGAAGTCCTTTTAATTTTGTCATGAAAAAATCAGTCACTCGTTAAAACAGCTGATGCTGACAGCATCTTCTAAAGACTGTTGCTCAAATACTGAGGAATGCTTTCATATTTCCTCCAGTAAGGTAAACGGAATATGGCACACTTTATGATTCATTTTTGTTCAACATAATTTTCATGCTCTATGCTGCCTCTAGCTCCACCAAAGGTTCAGGTGTACAGCCGTGGCCCAGCAGAGTTTGGGGTGGAAAACCTCTTGATTTGCCATGCTAGTGGTTTCCACCCCCCTGACATCACCCTCCAGCTGATGAAGGATGGAAAAGAACTTCCTGAAGCCATGCAGACTGACCTGGCCTTCAAAGCAGACTGGCGCTTCCATGTGACCAAGAATGCAGCCTTCACACCCATGAGAGGAGAAGAGTATTACTGCAAGGTCACTCATGGACAGACAGTTAAAAACTATGCCTGGGGTGAGTAAGAATCAGCCAAATGTGTGTGTAATGTTTTAATAACCAAGCAGTAGTCAGAAATATGAAACAACCTGTGATATACCTAAGAGACACAATAAAGCAAGAATTTATTTAACATTATGACAGTAATAACCTTAAAAAACACCCAGAGAGCACTGTCTAAATATCCAAAGAAGTTAAATCTAATCAAATGCAAAATGAAGCATGTTAATGTATATGGAGAAAAGACCTAGTGGTAACTGTTATTTAATCTGCTTTTATGAAATTGATGAAACCTCTCCTTTTTTTCCCATTTTTTTACAGAGCCAAACATGTAAATCAGCTGGCCTCAGCTACAGCAACCACCTTTCACATCTCCAATCAACTGCATTTGTTTCTCCTGACCTTACTTTTTTTCACAAAACCAAACATTCATACCAGATGATGGTGACTTCTGCCTATATAATATAAGAATTTCCAGTTTGTGGGACATTTTGTCATTTGTATTCTTTGATTGCTTTGATGGCTCAGTGAATTGCATCGAATTTACTAGCTCAATACTATAAGGTTTTTGTGTATTAAAATGAAGTAAAAATGTTCTAAAATTATTGTCTATTATCTATACCAACTTTTCTTTGTTTAATGTAAATTACTTAAATTGTTGATCCTGCCAAAAAAGGCAATCAATTTGTCATTGGTTGAATTAATAATACATGAATGGGGTTTCTTTCTGGCTATATATTATACATTTTAATTTGTTATTTAAGGTATTTCTTAATTCCTTAACTAAATAAATGCCTCATGAAAATTTGGAAATTGTCTACAATTTTCTTTACACAAACCTTTAAAAAAAATGTCTTTTTGTTACAGCATTTTATCTTTATTTTCAGTTAAAGGAGATTTAAGTTACAATAAGTCATGCACTCTTGAGCCAATAAATATGGCACTTCAGATTTGCTCTTACACTATATACACACCTTACTTCATAAATAATAAATAACAAATAGTAGACATTTAAGGTCATTTACCACTCAAAGCACTGGTGCTCCCTATTAAAAATTTTAGGTGCATGAGAACCCCCATGCAACACAACACATTCTTTTTTTTAATATCTGAACTGATTGATAATAAACAGACAATTTACTTAAATGTTACTCCCTTAAATGTTTCTCTAAAAGTATTTTGTTTATTAGAAAAATAGATCTAAACAGGTTGCAGGTTGAATGCACATCAGTAGGGGTGTGTCATAAACGTGTTTGCTTGACTTTGTCCAAACTATGCTGAATTTTAGAAATTGAGAAACGTTGGTATGGGCCACTTCTCAATGGCATCTAGAGGCTTTCTCACTCCCTCTTGCTCTTCTTGGGGTAGATTGGGTGTTACTAGTTAAAGTGTAGAGCAACAACTACAAAAGTGAATGTTCTGACAAATTGGATCACAGGCCTTTACAAACTGTTGAAAATGGTTTTACACAATTCTACAAAAAGCAAATCAAAACATGTTGGTAGCTTTAGTCAGTAGTTAATAGTGATTACTGAGTTTTTCTTCCGGACTCATGCTCATAATGATGACTCATGATAATAACAAGATATGAGGAGTTACACTGCGTCTGTCCTATGCACGTTTTTTTGATTTTGGACCCTTATTTGTAATATGAGGTAAAATGGTGTATTAAGGCCAATACTCTTGGAGAAAACTGAGAGGTTATGAGATTAAAGTGGTATATAAACAGGAAAAAACAGCAAGAGACTTGGATGGGCCACTTCATGGCCATAAAATAAATTTAAATACAATAGAAAAACCCTTGATAAAGGTGGTTTTGTCAAGAAACCAGATTGTTCACTTTGCTTAGTCAACCTCAGCACACTAAAGTATTATGCCTGCAGTGGATGACCTGATCACATTAAAGGCTTCTTCTCAATATTACACCATATTATTACTAATTTAATGCTTTAGTAATGTGTCGATTTTTTCACAAGAAAGCAACATACTGCCTTGAATTTTGATCTCATAAATTCATGACTTAACTCCTAAAAACCAGAAGTTTTTTTAAGCAATGTTAGGGTAGGATATTAGGTGAAGTCCTTCCCTTTAGCCTCAATTTGCAAGACAAAATCCATGCTTGGCTAGATAATGAAGTAGGATATATTAGAGTGAGTGAGGAAACGTCTCTCAGGAGCAGCAGCTAGCAGGCCCAGCTGTGCCCCTGGCAGCCCGGTAAGAGAAGGCAGCGGTGGGGAAGGGAGCTGACATGTCACCCAAGCTAGTCCTAACCTAACTCAAGCTCTCAGCAATAAACTTTGCCCCAAGCGGCAATGATCGGGGTCCGTTTTTTTACGAGTGCTAGTGGCCTAAAGTGAGTAATCACTTTATAAGTTAACAAGATTCATGAGTTTCACGAATGAACTTCTGAACATTTGCTTTAGCCAGATGCCCAACGTTAGCTAACACTGGTGGTAAAGTATCCAAGTAATGAACAAAAATACCCTCAAAGCATAACACGCTAAAACTATGCTGTGTCATTAAAAAAATGCAACGTTTTCACGTTGTAATGTTGAGCCTGCATCAAAATGCTTTTATTTTGTATTTTGCGTGTTATCTGACAGTGGAGCCTATTTGAGAGCGAAGCCTGCACCGGAGGAAATCTCACAATGCAGCAAGACCGTCTTGAGTATATCGTAAGAAATACACTACAAAACAATAACTTTTACCCCTCCCGCAAATTTTACTAAAATTTGCTTTTGACAACAATGAATATGCCCTCTATAAAGGTGACACTGAAACAACAGAGCACGACTTTGTTACGTTACATGTTCTCATAACAAGCTTTCTGGGGACAATTTACAGAATGGTTCAGAGGAAAAAAACAAGCAATGCTTGCTTTAGATCCCACCAGTCAAGACAAAGAAAAAGATTTAATGATTAGTTACTTACTAATTTAGCAATTATGTTAACGGGTACATTTGTAATTGTCGTGACTCAACAGCTGTGTAAAAACGATGAAAACACGAAGCTGTCTGAGTGAATGCCTCTTAATCAAGTTTTTTTTTTTTTTTAAATTACAGTATCTACACAAACCTTAATTGTTATTGTCTTGTTTCGGAAAACGTGTAAGGTAGTTACACTTAACACTTAGACACGTTATCGTTATCATAAACAGGAAAAAAAACAAGCTAGTTACTCTTTCTGTGAATGGTGAATGACCTTTCCGCAATAAATTTGTGAAAGTGTTTTTTTTCTTTGAGTGTATTGTGGTAATCATGTTTCACGCAAATAAATAAATAAAAAAGTTGAGAAAATATTCGGAATCCAAACTCGTACCACCGATTCGCCGTCACACCACTATGTTACCACCATATCGAAGAGTAGCAAATTACAAAGAGTACTTCCGGTACATGGTAAACAGCTGGATAAATCCATCTGTGAGCACACGTACTATGCACTTCAGAGCATTTACTTTCTCTACCACCATAGACCAATAAGCAGATGTTAACACGGATTTGTATCTAAAATACATTTCGACTGTTTAAGTCAGAAGACTTCATACTACTAAAAACAATTAAATGTATTAAA
>JAQMCX010000584.1:0-10663 GCA_029814765.1 Acanthurus leucopareius | reverse complement strand
TCGGCAGCCCATCTGGGCCTGGGGCTTTACCTGTTTTCAAATGATCTATTGCTATAGATATTTCCTCCTTAGTTATAACTGCACCAAGATTTGCACTTATCAACCCTGAAATGTTGGGTATTTGGAGGGTATCTAAGAAGAGATTTTGCTCTTGTCCCATATGTGTTTTGTCTGAGCTGTATAATTTTTCAAAAAAGACCTTTAAAGTCTCATTGATTTCCAGAGGGTCAACAATAATCTGTCCATCACTGTTTTCAACTGTTTTTCTCATTTTGTAATTGTCTGAGGTGCCAGGCTAATAGTTTCTCGGGCTTTTCCCCTTGATCACAGAATGCCTGCTTAAGACGCAAAAGATGTGAGGCTGCTTTAAAGGCTGAAAGTTCTTTATACTGTGTTCTTAGTAGCAGAAGTTTTTGATGGATGTTTGGACGTAAGGTTTGATAATATTCCCCCTCAAGCTGCTCAATCTCTGCTTCCAACTATTTTGTTTTCTGATAACTTTGTTTTGCCTTATAACTCATGAAGCTAATTATCTGACCTCTTATGTAGGCCTTAAAGGCTTCCCAGCTTGAAGAGGATGGTGTTTCATCTGTATTGGTTTCGAAAAAGATATTAATTTGATTATCTATGAAAGATATAAATTCTGAGTCTAGCAGCCATTTTTGTTTAAATTTCCACCTAGGGGGGTCTCTCCTTAGTCCTAAATCTTCATATATTAATGAGTTTGGTGCATGGTCAGATATTAAGATGCTATCATAGTGACAGTCCTTTATTTTGTGTCTCAAATTGGCAGAAACTAAAAAGTAATCAATACATGAGTATGATTTATGTGTATTTGAGTAACAGGAGTATTTTAAACCCTTGGAATTAATATCCCTCCAAATATCCATCAGATTAAGTTCCTTCATAAAGTGTTGAATAGGTTGTCTACTTTTAGAATGAGAGTCATCAATACCTGAGCTTCTATCCAATTCTGGGTTCAATGTGCAGTTAAAATCCCCTGCTATAATATAGCTACTAGACAGAAATGAAATTGTAAGAAAGAGATTATGAAAAAACTTTGGGTCATCAATGTTTGGAGCATAGATATTTATCAGGTTTATTTTTTCCGTAATAAGTGTGCCCTGTGGAATAATATACCTCCCAGTCTTTTCTTTAATAACCCTTGTCATATGAAATGGTATGGAGGTATGAATCAAAATCATAACCCCTCTTGCCTGAGAAGTAAAGGGTGCTGAATATATACTGCCCTGCCACCTCCTCCTAATTTTTGCTTCTTGGTTAGGTAACAGATGGGTTTCCTGAAGTAGCATGATATCAGAGTGTATAGATTTCACCCTAGTCATTACCTGTTTGACCTTTTTCTGTTTTTATAGTCCTCTGCAGTTCCAAGAAGATATTTTAATTCTTAATCCACCAGATATAACTTATAACATTGAGTGGGCTTCCCAGTACATTCAAATTATTTAAAGACAGAGAAACAAAAAACACCTAGACGTTAAAAACTACATCCATAATAATGAATACTGAACAATATAGCCCCTTTAACTAAAAACTTTGTTACCCACTTGTAATGTTTCTGTTGTTTAATTATGCACCAGACGGACCATGACGTGCTGAACAGTAACATATGGCTTTATTGACGAGCCTTATTCCAACATTGCATGCTCTGTCTCACTCACCGACTGTGTATCTGCACTTCCCAACAGGTGGCATAGTTTGACAATAAAGCATTAAACACACTTAATATTCCTCTGAATATTACATTGCCCCTTTTCTTTTAGCATTTACCAAAACAATGCTTTCACATTCTGACTTATGGCTGTTCGGCTGTCTGGCTTATTTGTTTATTTATTTTATTTATTTCATTTTTTTTTTTTACACATTGACACAACACTGAAACTGTAGTTCCAACAACATTCTTACTATAATGATTATCATACTTTCCAAAAATGTAACAGATAGGCATCGACAAACACTTAGCCTTTGCACTCTAAACCTGAAAATGTATTCACCAAACCCATCAAATAGGGTGCATACTAGAGGCACATCGCAAGCTTTTTTTTTTTCGTTTACAAGAAAATCATAAACTTCTTAAACTTGACCTATCAGGTCCCTTATGAACTCACTACAGTTCTGTTAGTATTAATGTCCCTCAACACATGTATCATATGAGATTGTACACTTTTTTTTTTAACAGTCCATAAGCTAAGTATAATCCTGCAGGTATGCTGGAGGACGCCTGTTATGCCTCAGTGGGTACCTTGGTGATGTTGTGATTGTAGAGGCATCACTGTTATCACGAGCATTGTCATGATTACCATCAGGATCAGGTGCAATGTCCAACAGCTCTGGAGGTATCTTCTTGAAGAAGGAGGAGTTCCTGGTGATGAAGCGCCATTTTTGGCTGCTGTAACCATGGAGCCTTTGACTTTAGTCACAGTGTATGGTGTACTGTTGTAAGGCGTGGTGAGCTTGTTATGCTTGGGCTGACGATGAAGCACAGTATCACCAGGAGTGAGAGTGTGTGGTGTAGCATGATGATGGAAGTCTGCGTAGGATTTCATCTTGGCTTTAGCCTTATTATCCTTTGTTCTCACTTCAGAGTCTGAACTGCTACTAGCTTTGTACGTTAATGAAGGAATCTTCGTGTACAGCTTGCGTTGGAACAGCAGTTCAGCAGGTGAACTTTCCGTTGTGCTGTGCGGTGTAGATCGGTATTCACGAAGAAAGATATTCAGTTGTTGTTTCTAGGGAATTTCTTGTGTTTCTGCCACACGTAAAGCTTTGCCCAATGTTCTCATAAATCTCTCAGCTGTAGCATTGGCTTGAGGCCATAGTGGTGTGATCCGGTGATGACGGAATCCTAAATATTCTGCAAACTGGGAAAACTGGTCACTGTTGAATGGGGGACCATTATCAGTTTTTACAGCTCTGGGGATCCCAAACATGGAGAAAACTTTGTCCATAACCGGAATAACTGTTTTTGCTGAAGTTGACTTAACACTCTCAACAACTGGGTAGCGTGTGTAATCGTCCATGATTACAAACAGATATTCTCCAGTTGGGAGTGGTCCATAAAAGTCTGCACTAACACTATGCCAGGGGGCTTCTGGCAGAACTGACATTTTCAGTGGCTCAGTATGTGCTACTGGTGTGTTGGCTTGACATGCGAGACAACTGCGTACTACTGCTTCTGCTTTGTGGTCAATATCTGGAAACCTAACCTTGGTTCTAAGCAGTGCTTTAGTTTTGACAATACCCCGGTGTCCTTCATGGGCTAACTGTATCACTCTGTCTTGTAGGGCAGTGGGAATTACTATTCTAGTGCCCCGCAGTATGATGTCTGATGCATGCGATGTTGTTAGTTCACTGCTAACCTGTCTGAACTGTTTTAATATGTCTGCATGTCGTGATTTGTCAGTTTTGTGCCATGCGTTGTATCTGACATGCATGCTGACCTCTTGAAGAATAGGGTCTTTAAGGGTCTCTGCTTTAATCTCAGTGAGTGGCTTTAGGTGTTGTATGACTTGCAATGAAATTCACATACTCCTCTGCTACTTTTGCCGCACGTGTACTGTCACTTGTCTGAGCAGGGATGGGGTGTCGAGACATGTAGTCAGCAGGATTGTCAGCTCCCTTTCTGTACTCCACTTTGAAGTCATAGGGCTGAAGCCTCAGTCCCCATCTCTCAATTCTTGCAGGTGGTTTTGACTTAGGATTGTTCCATATAATTTCGAGTGCTTTGTGATCAGTTACTAGAGTTAGAGGATGTCCATAGATGTAGAGGTGGAAATGCTCACAGCTCCACACAATAGCCAGTGCTTCCTTTTCTGTATGTGAGTACCTTTTCTCAATGTCACTGAGAGATCGACTTGCGTATGCTATTATGTGTTTTACCCCTTTTTCATCTTTTTGGCAGAGGATTGCACCCAGTCCAACCGGGCTGGCATCCACGATCAGTTCTGTCTCCCTGCCTGTTTAGAAGTACGACATTGTAGTGTCACTGGTCAGATTATCTTTCAGTGCCTGTAATGCAGCTTGTTGATCAGGACCCCATTCCCAGGGTGTGTCTTTTCTGGTGAGCTTGCGCAGGGGTTCTGTGATGGAGGAGAAGTCTTTTATGAACCTGGAGCAATAGTTGGCCATACCCAGAAAATTCTTGATTTCACTTGGAGTCTGGGGGTCTGTGGCATGCTGAACTGCAGCAACTTTCTTAGGGTCTGCTGAAATACCTTGTGCAGAGAAGATGAAACCGAAGAACTCAAGTCTTGACTTGTTGAACTCACATTTTTCACGATTGAGTGTGAGACCGCTTTCTTTGAGTCTCTGAAACAGGGCTCGGAGGTTGTTGTTATGTTCGGTCTGAGAGGCACCATATACAATGATGTCATCGCTGAGGTTTTTTATACCAGAGAGACCTTGCAATGTTTGGCAAATGGAATTTTGAAATACTTCGGCAGCAGAAGATATGCCAAAACTCAGTCTCTTGTAGCGTCTAAGTCCAAGGTGAGTAGTAAATGTTGTGATGTATCTGCTGTCTGGGTGAAGCTCTAGCTGGTGGTATCCAGATCTCAGATCCAGTTTGGAAAACAGTCGCTCCATTCAACTCGTGCACTACGTCATCCATGGTAGGAGTTATGTGACGTTCTCTCTCAATGGCCATGTTAGCTTGGCGCATGTCAACACAGATTCTTACTTTGTCAGGATCTTTAGGCTTTGGAGGTGTGACAATGGGTGACACCCATGGTGTTGGGCAGGTGACCTCCTCAATGATGTCATCTGCCTCCAAGCTCATCCTCGACCTTTTGTCGGATGTGGAATGGCACACGTCAATGTGGTTGGCAGATAGGTTTAACATCAGGATTTATGTGAAGCTTTACCTGAAGGTTTTTCAGCTTTCCAATCCCTTGAAACAGCTCAGGATGGGTCTCCACTAGTTCGTCTGCAACTGAGCAACGCTGTGGTGTGGCTGATATTGCTGTGACAATTTTAATCAGTCCCAGTGCTTTGGACGTTTTGTAACTGAGGACATTGAATCCATCACCTTTAATCAAAGAATGTGCACATTGTCTTTTTATGCCCTTTTTCCACGCTGCACTTGAAAGCACCTCTGACACATAAAGGAACCTTGGAGCGGAAGGGGTAGATCTTGGTCTTAGTAGGGCTGAGTTGTGGATGTGGCATCAGTTTCTTAAAATTTGCTTCACTGACACAGTTTGCTGTGGCCCCTGAATCGATTAGGACTAGCATGCTACTGTCATTTAGCTTAATATGGGTTTGTGGCAGCTCTGAGATTTTGTCAGCATCAATTACAAAAACATATGCATCATCACTGCTGGAAGAGTTGTGCTCTCTTTTCACACCTGGTGCAGTCTCTGTTATGTGGTGGACTTTCCTCGGTTGCTGGTTGTCCTTGTTTTGTGGTCGCTTTGTATTAATGCCTTTGGATTTCGAGCGGCATTGCCTTGCAAAGTGGTTTTGCTTGCCACAGGCTCTGCATTGTTTACCTTTAGCAGGACATTTACTATCATGAGGGTATTTACCTCCACAATTCCTGCAGCGGTTGTCTGGACGTCGTTTCTCTGACCATCGGCTGTTGTTTGGATTCTTCTCTGATGGTTTTTTGTCCAACATGTTTACATTGGCAGTTGTTCCTTTTTTTATACCAGTTGCTTGCATCTCGGACAGTTCGAGTGTCCTTCCGTGGTCAAGAAGCTCATCTAGAGTTTAACTCAGGCTCCCTCAGTGCTTTTCTACGAAGCCTAGATGATGCGCAGCTTTGTATTATTTGTGTTTTAATCTCTGCTTCAACGTCTGCAAACTCACAGTTCTTAGCTAACATCCTTAGTCTGGTGTGATAACTGTCCAAATTTTCTCCTGGCTCCTGCACGGCTTTTCTGAAGATGTACACTTGATACTGCACATTTTTCTTTGGAAAGAAGTATCCAGATAACTTCTGCTTAGCGTCTGCATATTTGTCATCTTCGGCTGCTAGCTTGTCGTAAATATTGTGCACTCTTTCTCCTGCTATGTGCAACAATAATGCTTTGAGCCTAGCATCTCCAGTAATGTTCATTGCAGTGGTATAATTTTCAAACCTTTGCAGCCATTTATTCCAGCGAGGTCCGACAGAACCAGGGTCAGTTTCTGTGTCGAATGGTGGGAGAGATGCAGTGTTTGCTGCCATGCTTGTCGCCGTGCGCTGACTGTCATGTTTGTTTGCTTTAGCTTGGCCAACGTAGCTTAACTTTACTCGTCCGTTTGCTAGTCTTTCTCCCTTTTCCTTCATGAAAAACAGCGGTGTCCGCGTTGCGTCTTTATGTGTCTTTTCCTTTACTCCTCGTCGCCATTGTAATGTTTCTGTAGTTTAATTATGCACCAGACGGACCACGACGTGCTGAACAGTAACATGGCTTTATTGACGAGCCTCATGGCAACATTGTGTGTGTTCTGTCTCGCTCACAGACTGCGCATATGCACTTCCCAACAGGTGTATTAATATTCCTCTGAATATTACACTTACCTCACTCAAAGTTCCTTTTGTGCAAGCAGGAGCTACAAAGTTTCCACTTAACAGGGTACTAAGAACTATAATGGTTCACAGTTCCTGCGGTGCTGAATCAATAAAAGGGATGAGGGGGTTGCAATGGTCCTTAGAACAACGAAAAAGTTCCTGCAGTTTGAAAACACCTCATGTCAGGAAGATATGCCTTTCTCTACAGTATTCTTTACAGGTATCTCCAACTCTATTTTATAATACTATTTTGATAAAAACTTTAAGGGACTCATTCCAAGAAATGTGTCAGGTATTACACAAACTTGTATTTCATGTATTTTGGTTGATGAAAATCATGTTTATATTTCTTAGTCTCTGGCAATATACTCTTGTTCCCTAAGTTGTTGCTGTTGACAGTGTTGTTTTAATAACTTGTATGTGTGGTATATTGACAAAGTGTACACAACTTTATTGCACTTTTTATAATAGAGAAATATTTTACTGTTTTTTAATGGTGTTTTGACATTGACATCTGGGATCTTAATACCATTTAAAATAAAAGGGAAGAGGAAGACAGGCAGAGCTACAAGTATAAGGGGGAGCAGAACTGCTGTGTTGGTCTTAACACCCTCTTCAAAAAAGTGATGGTACAAGAGGAATCATATTGGTAATCAAAAACATGGGAGTCCTGATTGTGGGAAATAGCCCAATGGAAGGCAAGAGTTGAACTAGAATATACTGTGGATGTTAGCAGTGTGTTGAGTTTAAAGAGTCAGTTTCTGTATGATGTATAGAGCTGGTGAATCAGGGAAAGCATGCATGTGAGCAGAGTCCTTGCCCAGGCTCAGTTGGGTGAAGTGGCCTAAGCCGGCACCCCCAGGTGCCTGGAAGGGCAATGTCATACACCACCGAAGCACAGAAGCTAGTCACCAGAGGAGTGGGACACAAGGGCCCACCCACCACCCAACAGCAACCCAGTGCACCATAAAGCCCAAGAGCCCTCCCCAGTCACCCCCCTAACGTGTGAGTGTATGTGGTGCATTAAAAATTTAGAAGACAAGTGAGGGGCATCAGAAAGGGGCGAGGGGGTCACAACACTTTGCAGTGCTGTGCCTGTCCTGCTACAAAGCCCTCTGTCAGCCCCAACCTGCCCCAAAAGTCTAAATAAATGTAATGCATTTAAGCTGGAGGCCAGGTGAGATGGAGTGGCGGAGGACTGCAGTGCCTTGCTGCATTGCAGCTGACACGCCCCAGACCTGCAGCAGCCTGGCCCTAATAGCCCTTATTGTTATGTGCCCACATGTGCTTATAATTAACTATTTACAACACAAAGTTTGGTGCGTGTTAAGTTAGTACAGTGCGTTGTAAGAGGCAGGCCAAGAGTGGGTTCAGCCTGTCTGGCCAGAGAAGCCATGGAAGAGAAGCCATGATGCCAACAGGCCCCAAACGCAGTGAATCCTCGGGCCCCACAGGTGAAGGGTCCAAGTGGGCCCCCAGGGAAATTTAGTGGGCCCACACCAAAACCCCATCCCCCAAAGAAACAACAGTGCAGAAGCCATGCCCACCATCCAGCCAGCCACAATAATTCTGTCACAGGCAGGCTGCCCACAGCACACCGCCCCCGATGGGAAATCCGAAGTGCATCTGAGATGCACAAGCAGCAAACCAACAGCAACCGCTCAGGTCCCGATGCAGCAGGGACACAGAACACACACTCAGCAACGCCACCGCCTACCAGGCCCCATACTTAGACCCCTCCGCCATCCACGCCCTAGTGCCAGCATCCATGCTAGTGGGCCCGCCAGCACAACACTAGAGCCCACATACAGAGAGCCCCCAGCCCCCACGCCATACCCCAGGGCCAGGGAGGGCACCAGGCCCTCTGGAGGAAAGGGGCAGAGGAGGATAAGGAAGGGGGAGAGGGGGAGAGGGGACTAAAAAAACAGAGGAGCGACAGGAGAGCCCACCGGACCACCCCCGAAGGCCAGCCCAAGCGCAATGGGAGGAACCAGTCATCACTCTCCACCAACCCAGGGACCGCTCGCAGACCCAGCAGCCCCAGAGCCTGCAAGGCGAGCTGCCCCAGTGCACACGCCTCCCAGGGAGAGGCTGCCCAACCAAACAGTCCCCCCTCCGGAGCCAGGGATCAACTCCAGGGGCACGAGACAAAGATCACCACCAACACATGCTCATGATCATGATCCTGGAACCAGGGGAACCACCATAGATTTCTTTTATGGGAAAATGAGATCAGCATCAGTGACACAATTAGGGAATATCACATTAGCATGGATAATCTTATTATTTTCTGGAGCTGTTGCATTTATATGGAGGCATACACTAACAGGCAGAATTCAGCTATAAATTTAAATTTAGTGATTTGATAAATGGTGACCATTTTTCTGAGAAGTAGGTTAATTTTTCTTCAGTCAAAGGGCCAAAATAGGAAAAAGGGGTCTACAGTGTTCTGAGTGCACTGAGTGCATATGTCAGAGTAAGAGAAGCCCATTTTATGCATCTTGTGTTAAATAGTGTTTGTTCTGTGAAGTACTTTAAATTGGATTAATTGTAGTGGGGGGTTTTTGTCATCTTGAATGTGTTTTTGCAGATCTGGGTCCAGAAGTCCATGTCATAAGACAGAGAAGTCTTTTTCCCATTTTGAAATTGGCAGATGTATAGAATTGGTGCTTGAGAGTAAACTGTATATCTTGACGAGGTTTTTTTTAGTTTTTTGGAAAAAGCTTTGTGATATGTTTGAAAAAATCCAATGGCTATAATATCCTCTGAAGCATTGGTGTTCTCTTCTTAATTGTCCTCATTACTTGTAGATATTGAGTGAAATTTCCATTTCTCATTTCAAATGTTGGGAGAAAGTTTGTATAAGTAATTAGTATTTTGTGATGGAAAAGGTGATGGAGGTGGATAATTCTTCTCTGCTCTCATGTACTGAAATGAAAAGGTTTTTTGTTATTCTCAAAGTCGGGGTTGTGCCAGATTGGGGAGAACATACAGGGTTCCAGTTGGGTGTCTGTAATCTCCATAGTTTTCCACCAGGCAGTCAAAGTGGCAGCAATCAATGGGCTCTCTAAGCAGTTATGACATTTGAGTGTAACAGTGATAAAAGGGAGGTCAGAGAGTTTAATATTGTTGCAATCCCTGCCCTAGCTCTAGCCAAGAATTATAGTCCTTGTTTGGATGCAACCATTTGATGAGGTACTGTAACTGGCTAGCTAAGTAATACTGCATGAAGTTGGGAGCATCTAATCCCCCTTTAGATTTATTTTTCTGAAGAGTAGATAGATTGATTTTAGGTTTTTTGTTCATAGAGTAGAATTTTATAATAGCTGAGTCTAATGTTTGGGACCATTTTGATGTGGGTTTGAATGGGATCATAGAAAAGAGGTAGTTGATTTGGGGTAAGATGTACATTTTAACAGTGGCAATACGCCCCACGGGATAGGAAGATAGTTTTAATGCCACAGATTTTGTCCAGAAGCGGGCCGAAGTTCAGGTGGACTAACTCAGATAGTTTTGATGAAATATTTATGCTCAAATATTTAATGTTTTTTCTGTGGGGACAGAGTAGTGTGGGTTTTGGTCTGCAGGATTCTGTGAGTTCTCTGTTATTGGCTTTTTAATACTAAATGTTTAGGTGAAATATGAAGAAGACACTAAAATTATCTAAAAAATACTGTCAATTAATGTAATGTATGACACGATCTCAAGGAAGTTGCAGTTAACTGAAATAACATATTAACACAACACTGAATGACAAAACTTGTTTTTTCACTTATTTTTGCAGGTAATCAACGTGATTATTTCAATACTTGATAACTTTCATAAATTTAATTTATAACTATCGGAAAAATCAACACATCTTTTCTTGTACTTGCAATGGTTGATTTGCCAGAGCCTATGGGGTAAGCAACAGCACTGACAGACTAGGCTGCAGCATCTAGAACTGTGGTGGTGCACATGGTGTCATACAGTGGTGTGAAAAAGTGTTTGCCCCCTTCCTGATTTCTTACTTTTTTGTATGTTTTCCACACTTAAATGTTTCAGATCATCAAACAAATTTAAACATTACTCAAAGATAACACAAGTAAACACAAAATGCAGTTTTTAAATGATGATTTCATTTATTAAGGGAAAAAAGCGATCCAA
>JAQMCX010000583.1:0-10587 GCA_029814765.1 Acanthurus leucopareius | reverse complement strand
TTTTAAAATAGGCCATTCATTGAAGGTGCGCCTTATAATCCGATGCGCCTTATAGTGCGGAAAATACGGTAAATCTTTTAAATAACCAATACTGGTTTATTTAAGTAAGCAGGTTACTTCAGTACAGCAGCATCATCAAAGATCTGCTTGTGGAGCTACAGGAGGTTAAATCTGTGTAACTCTGAGACACAAAAAGGTCAAATCCTCTGTCAGGAATTCACAAGTCAACTCAGGCTGCAAAGTCAAACAGCCTCTGTGTTTGTCAGACGGATCCACCTGCATCAAAGTGCTCAGGTACGATGTGTTTCTGAAGGCCAACCTGAGAGTTTGCATCGATCTGGTTCCACCAGCAGAGAGGTGATGGGATCTGCTCGCTGGCTTTTTGTTCCTGCATCTGCTGTAACTAATCGCTGATCTGACGCTTCACTCTGTGAGCACACCGAGTGACACGTATGACACGTCCAAACATCCAAAAGTCCGAGTCCTGCTGAATGCAGAAACGTAGAAACACTCACAGAAGATCATCAGCGGAGATTTCTGCATTTCCTGATGCTTCTGAACTTCAGCCTTTTGTTTAGATGTTTGAAGGATTTCTGCTGTTTCTTACAGTTTCTGCCACATTTGAGCTGCAGAACTTCAAACATCCAAAAATAGTTTGTCACTTTGAGGAATTCTCAGTGCAGAGAGAGAGAGAATCTGAATGACATGTTTATAATTATATCATATAATAAGTTCATGCATGACTGTATATTAAGAGAAAACGCTGCCAGAAAGAACTGCATGAAATTTGTTCTCCTGTAAAAAACTTTGCCTTTTTGCAGCAAAGTAAGATATTAACATGCCAAGTTGGTAACACAACCATTATTAGATATAACATGGGTGTGAAGAATAATTAAAAATAATTACTCAGGTTGGTGTTTCTTCACTTACAGTGAGAGGAGAGTTGAAGAAACAGAGGAACGTCACTAGATTTAATTATTTTAAGATCTGTGCACCACTTACCTTTTAATCACTGTGATTAAAGAGAATCCACACTGAAGATGAGACACTGTGGTTGGGAAAGTGTCGGGGTTGGGATTAAAGGGGCAGAGAGTCGGAGCAGGGTGGGATTGAATTTTTTTTTAAAGGTGGTGAGAGGATGAAACACAGGCCCGAGGAGCTCGAGAGAGGTGAGAGAAAAGAAGCTGGCAAAGAAATCCTGTCATTTTTTCTGCACGGGGTAAAAGTCAGACTCAGTTTTGAAGGGCTCATTAAAACCCATCAGCGCCGGGACACACGCTGAGTGTGTGAGGTCTCTCGAACACACTGGTGAGACAGGAAACCCAACAGACACAAACCTGCAGCCGATTCCAGGTATTAAAGCAGACGCTAACACCCGCCGGCAGACGGAGATGAGAGGGGAGCGAGTGGCCGAGGCAGGAGGGTTTCTGCTGGCAGGAGGCAGAGAGAGCACACGCTGACTCATACTTCAGTGTGTGAATCAGGAAAAAAAAAAGAGAGATATGGACAAGAGTTGCAGCCGAAATGTGTGAAATTACATTTGAATGATTATTGAGAAAATAACTTCAGTTCAAAAAGCAAACTGAACTTTCCCTCCTAAACAGATTTGAATGAATGTTAATGAGACATGAAAAGGCACAAAAATGAATGCTGAAACTCTTTCTGATGGGTAATGTTATTTGCAATGAAAGAATATGTGCAAAGAACTTTAATTTCAGTTATGTGACGTTTATCAAAGTTACCTTCACTCATTTTAAGCCTAATATTCCTTTCTGTATTTTCAAGTTTCAAAACGAACAGCGACTCACATCAGACAAAATAATTTGGATCCCACTTGGAGTTTAATTTAGTGTTAGACTGTAAATGCGAAGCCGTAAACATCATGCAAAGTTGTATATCCATATCAGAGTATATACCTAAGCACTTAAATCTGCAGTAAATCCTCAGACATGGTTATCAAATACTTGTAACAAAGACAGTTTAACGATAAACTTTATGGGCTGAAACGAGTCGCTGCACTGAAACAGTTAAATTCACTGTGAATACGAAAGTTATAAGTTACATGAAACATATTTTTTTTCATTATTTTTCTGCAGAATGTTTTATCTTCATGCACATTGGACAACTTAAAGGCTGCATCAGTGAGACTCTGCTAACGCTGAGCAATGACTGAACCTGCAGAGTCTGAAATGATTACAACTTTGAAGACACCTTAATGAATAAAACAATAAATAACTTTTAAAAATCTCAGGACATGTAGTGTCTCTGCTGTACAACATAAACAATGTTATTAGTTTGGAACGAAGTCTTTAGTTAATAAAAAAAAAATAAATGATATAAGCATCCATCAGGTCCCTGTGAGGAGCAAAACAGAACACAGCAAATAGGCCATAATGCAATTAAACACACCCACACATTGATTGTGCACAAAGAGACAGCAGATGTGGTGAGAAGAGAAACTTCTCTGAGGAGATGAACAGTGTTTGACTCTGCCAAGGCCACATGCTGCTTGTTTAGTCTTATCTGAAAGCAGGCTCACCACTTTGTGCTTTAATCCTTCACCGTAAAACTTTAAAGCTAATATATAAATGTTCCTCTGTTGTGTATAAAATCAAGTCGCTTTACTTAAACTATTAAGTTAGAAAATATTAAGACAGCTGGCAGATTTATTTTAGTTTTTTGCTTTTGCTACATTGTTGTCAGAGAAAACAATATATTAAACCAAGGCAGTCGATCACTAGTGCCCTCTACAGGCTGGTGTTATGAGTCGACATGGCAGTAAAAAAGAGAAATCAAACATGTTTTTCGAAATGTAAAACATCTCGAACATGAGTATAAAATAAGCTGCAGATGGATTAACATGCAGAAAGATGCAAACGGGCCTTCAGCGAATGATCACGTGATGGAAAAATAATCAGGTGATCGAATAATCTACTTTGCAAAGGTGATATTGAAGATGAAGAGATTTGCACAAAAAAAACCCAGAAATTTGCCAAAGAAAAGGTAAATAAACTTTACAATCTTAACTGTACAATCACACGCTGCGCTAAACATTAAAAAGAAATCGAACAACACAACTCAGCATCCGTGACACAAACCAAACACACAGCTCCAGGAAACACACACTTCCTGACTGACAACCACTGTGTCCTCAGAGAATTCTGCAAATTCTTTCTGCTTGCTTTGCTCCTCAGCTGTAATTGTAAATTTTTGATGTCTTCATTCCCAGAAATGAACGTGACATCATGATGCGACTCAACCAAGCCCTCAAACACACACCGCTGCATACTCAGAGCAGCGCAGGCTCATCATCGCTAATTGCGACTGAAATTGTGTTTTTCAGCTTTGGGACTAATCCATGAAACCTGGCGTTCGCCTGAAGCTGCTTTCTAATTGGTGGAGTGTTTGTGTTTAAATGACTTTCTCTCTTTTATTGTGAGTTTCTGCTGATAATTTTACTCGACTGTAATGATTCTTACATCCTGCAGAACCGTTAACAAAGACTGTGAAGGTAAAAACTCTTGACATTCATTTTATGTGTGTTTTCATGTTACCTGTTGTGCTGGAAAGTAAAGTACAAGTAAAGTACTCACAGCATTTTAAAATTAGCATATTTGTACCATTAGAATATTCCTATTTACTTATATTTTGCTACATATTAGACCTAAATATTGTACTTTTTGCACATTTATTTGATATGTTATTTTTTTTTCCAGAATAATGTGGCAGAAATCAGGTCATCAGGCACTTTGATTGCTCTCTGATACTGGATAGAAAATGCTGAATTCACCAATCTAATACAATATGTGCACAAGATATTTATTAGGAATGTGATTCTCCTCCTTCCCACCAGCATCCTACACCACTGTGTGCTGCTTAACAGAATTATTACTTCACATGTAGCCAAAAAACTGCGCACAACTTGTGAAATTTAAAGCAATTCCATAAAATAACATCCACAGAGTGTGAGCAGCGTACAGAAAGTTTAAACATCAGAATCAGTATCAGGAAGGAAAAAATAAAATCACAACATCTCTAGACTCGATTAAAGCTTGCCTCAGAAATCTGGATCTTAATTGGTTTAATTATGTCGGTTCGACGTCATCACATGTTGAGCTCAAGCTTGTTGAATCTCCAAATGCTGGCAGAGGCGCAACAGGCAGATCTACTCGGGAATCAGATTGAGCCGCCAGGAAACAGACTTGAAAAATAATTAGAAAATGAAAAATGTGATTAAGTGTATCTCTGCTGTCACAATTGCTCTGTGTTCGTCTTCATTTGTCCGAGACACAGCTGCGATCTGAGTAAAACATGGCTGCACTCTGACAGACCAACACACAGCAGCTTCACTCTTCCCGTCATCCACCCACGTCTGAGCATGAAATGGTTTCTGCAGTAATTCTTTCATTAGATCCAGCTCCCGTAACAGCCTTGCCCCGGTGTCCATTATTTCTCTGAAGGGGATGGATGAGTACTTCAGGTCACAAGATGGTCACAACTAATCAGCAATGAATTATTCAGTCAGTCAGCTGGTTACAATCCATCACCTTCCCTCCATTAATTTAACGAAACCCCCAAATCATCAGCATTGCAATCATCACACTCTCTGGATGCTGCTCTCGAGCTCAGTGTGCGATGTAGTAACGTCTTCAAATGTCCACACCTGTCCATGTTTGACAGACATTGAATGTGACGTGTTAGCAGCTTTGCAGCAGCAGCAGGCCAGAGGAACATGAGAATCTGAATATTGTGGTGGAGATGAGTTCATTTAGCAGCTGGTTTTGGGCAGAACTGGTTCCAGATGTGCTTAACGAGAGAAAAAGAGTTACATCTTCAAAATCCATTAAATTGAGATTTAACCATTAGTATTGTTGCATTAATGAATTAAATGCTGCGCAACACTGATTTGCTTTTGCATCCGTTCAAATGGACACTGAACCCATTCACAAGAGATGTCCAGCATTGTTTGTTATGTCACAAGTGAACACACAGTGTGTCTCAGAAGAAAAAGACAACACTGTAATTTCAATCTTCTTAATCAGCTGTGATGATTTTTACTTTGCCCAGTTTTAGGATCCCAACTTTTAACAGCGAACGTTCAGATGAAACGTGTCACCAACCAAACTTTTTAAAATCTACAAATAAATTTGATGGTTTCAAAAAGTTACAAACACTTTTAATTATCTAACATTAATGCTGTGATGAAATCAGTGTCTGGTCTCCATATTAAAAACTGTAGCTTACATTATGTAACATATGCTAATTGCTAAGATTTTAATTAAATAGGGTTTGTACTAACCTACCAATGTTAGCCTGTTAGCAACCACAAGAGGCTCACGGCAACTATAAAATCTAACAACAATAAAAAATTGCATGAACTTTATATACTTTATATTCTTGAAAATATAAATCAGACGAGTCTTGAAAGCACCAAAGATTGGCTACATAACAACAGACAGAAGTTCAGCAGCTTTCAACTTTGGCGTACAGTGAGACATAATGACCTTCTTCTTCTTCTTCTATTGTTTCCTTGGTGTCGTGCTCGCTGGCTTACTGTCACTGTGTTATGGAATAACTCAGCATCATTATTAAATATGTGGATCTCTTCTCACGACGTTTTAAGTGATGAAGGTCAATCAGCTACTTTATGATCACATCTCTTCATTCTGTTAACACTGTGTGTGATGTTCTGCAGCTCATATCTTTGTTTGCAGCTGATATTAAAAGAAAAAGATCCAAAACTTTAGAAAATCAAGGAAAGTTAAACCTAAAATCTTGTGTGAGTCTCAATACTTCGCTGCCTGCTGGTACTTGTTTATCCATCATCTGGTCTTTTTGTCAACAGGGGAATTCAAACAATCAGACCGGAGGAAAGAAACTGTGCTGCATAAAATAATCACTGTAATATTGTCATTTCTCTGATGACCCAGTCAGTGCATGGTCACTGAAGGTGCACAGCTTTAAAGTTATTGCACAATAAAGACAGGACTATTAAGTGAGCAGCAGGCGAGCTGTGCGGATCTTCAAACGCACTTTGTATTAACAGTGAAATGTCACTTGTCTTTGTGATGCATAATAAGTCGAGAGTAAAGTGATAATGTGCTGAACTCAGACGCTGTGAAGGAAAATTGAAGCGGAGACCAGAACTCAATATTATCTGAACTGAGGCTCCAAAATGACATTAAAAAGGGCACAATAGCTTTTATACAAAATTGCAGAAAAGAAAAACCTTTCACTCGCATTAAAAAACAATTCTGCTAAATCTCAACATGTCTCACTCTTGTTTCAAAAAGTTAAATATTTCGAAGGTGAAATAAAACAAGGTTGTATTTCCTCTTTTATGTCAATGTTTCAAGCATCTTTCTGTATTTTCCACCAGCTTCACATTTACACATGCAGGCCTGAAATAGCGTTCAAGCTGCTTTGGCTGATGACTCACCGAACAACTGTAGCACGAAAACATTTTCATCCCTTTGGATTCATGTTTCTTTAAATCTGAACTCCATATTCTGCCCTCAGGTGTTTTTTTTAGTTTTTGTGTTCAAACAAACTCTGAGCGCTCAGTGGAATTAAAAATGTGGCTCTCTTTGTGGATTTCTGAAACTTTTTTCCGACTGTTTCGGTCTGGTTCCTCATTACCAGCTTCACTTTTGAACAGTCTGACACTTTGACAACAGACTTGACTGACAGAAACTCTGCTGAGACACACAACAGGAAGTTTATCGCTTTTTTTTGCGAGTAAGTGCATGCAGTTGCCGTTGCTCTGACTCTTGCGGAGTCCAAACATCCTTGTAAGAATAGAAAAGTGTGTGTGTATGTGTGTGTGTGTGTGTCGCTGTGACCCCATTCTGAAATCTGCTTTCTGATCTCACATTCTCTAAGAACTCGACAAGGAACTCGCAAACAAAGAAGCCGGTGTAAGTTTGTGTGAGGTCACATGATCAAAGAGCTTCTCTTCTCTAAAGGCTTCTGTAATAAAAAAAAAGTGAGATTGGACTGAATAAATTCCATCTGGCTGCAACTGAACATAATTTATCAAGCAGGAGAAAAAGGCATTTTTGGAGCCACAAACAAACATAATCTAAAGGCTACATGGCAAATGTTTTAAGCAACTTTTTGAGTGATTTTTCAGAAAGTTGAGGGTGATTGTGGTATTTCTGCTTTGGATGATTGAAAATTGTCAAGTCAGCACTACAGGAGGGCTGATGTCATCCTCCTCTAAGACATCCATGACTTCTCTTTCAAGATTTTACACCAGGAGATGAACAGGAGTATGTTGAGGACGCTGGAGGAAGGATCCTCCTCCTTCAACACGGTGAAGAACCGTGATGCTGAACTCAAACGTCTCCAAAGTGACATCCATCATCGCATGACATCACATGACATCATCACATGACCAAAGTGTTGACTTGTGTCTGATGAGAGGTGGATAAAAAATGAGCAAGATATTAATTTTTTTTACACAGAACAGGAACACCAGTCTCTTTAATCAAAGTCATATTTGTTCGATCGTCCACCCTCCTCAGCCGTCGGACAAATCTCTGCCATCCCATAAATCCTGTGAGGATGCAGTGAATGTGAGGATGGCATGAACTGGAAACACGTACATGTGTGTAACATGTAATTGAAGCTGTTTGTGAAGAAAATAGGTTTTTTCCGGAGCTTTCCTGAACCTGTGATTCCTACAGGAGATTAAACATCGTGACCTTCCCGCCTGCGTGTCGCCTCCCTGTAAACATCTTCTTTTCCCAGTGCAGTCGGTTCATTTTTTTCTTCTTTTTTCAGCATATCAAAGGCAGTCGGTGTCAAGAAGATTTGTGGTATGAAGGTCTGCAGAGGTCTTGTCTCTGGAAAGCACTTTAAATGAAACTTTTCACAGATTTATTTTCACCAGGAACCTTTGAAAATATATAAATCTAATGAAAAATACCATTTCATTCATTTTTTGAGATCCACATCGAGAATGATACGATTTATCCGCATTAGTTCATGAACAAAGATACTTGAAAACCAAGAGGGGAAGCTAACAGAAATCAATGAATGCTGAGGGTCTTGTGTCATTTAGCTTAAAGTGCTTCGAGGGGGTGAGAAGAGGAGACAGAGCGAATCGGGGATTCAGTGTTTGCTGCTGCAATTAATGCTAATTTGATGAGTGCTTGATTAGCCCAAGTGAAAATTACCGGCATTAAAAACAACATCTGTAACAGAAAGAAAAAAACCTCCTTACAAAGTGCAAGAAATCCTGACTGGTTTATGAATTAGAGACAGTCGTTTCAACAGCCAGATGATTTTATTATGAGTTACACTTTTAATCACAGACCCGATCCAACAAAATCCCGGTCGGCATATTTGAGAGCTTCTGTTTTCTTTTTCTTTGCCACTGAACACAAGTTGTACAGAAACGTTTTTTCCTCATATTATTAACATAATTTTTTGCATATAAATGATCAGTTTTCAGTTCTCAGGGATCTGCATTGACTCAAGTGCATGTATATCACTTTGTCAGTTTAATGCCCAGGTGACGGCATCAAGTTTCTGCAAAGTGCAGAGCCCAAAGCTGACTTTCCCATGGCAACATCACATTCCTGCCATTTGTTTTCATTTAGGCACAGCTGTTTCCTCCAGGCTTTGGAGGATGCAGACATTTAAACCCAAGCAAATAATAAAAAAACAACGAGGAGTGAAGACATTTGCTCAAAAATGACATGTTTTTGATGGTCCTGAGGCTTGAAGGCGCCTTTAAAATGGTTCCTACATCCCTGGGACTCAGACACTGAACGAGAACACAAAATCAAAAACCAAACCTCTGGATGAGGAATCATTAGTCAGCAACAGCTCCTTTAGCTTCAAAAACAAGCTAACTGGATTTAATAAAGTTGCCAAGTTGATTAAACGGAGAGCGAGCTCAGCCTCAGCCTGGGCGTCACAGCTTCACTTCAGAGGACAGAATGACTGACATTTTTAATTCATCTGGTGGTAATTACTGCACGAAAAGCCTGAATCCTCGAACCCGCAGGGACACTCATTCATTTAGTTTTCTGCTTTGTCTCTCAAATGCACCAAACAACAGTTTATTTCTTTGCTCAGAATGCAGCTCGTGTCTCGTCTGGACTTAAGTGGCTGAGCGATGTCCAAGTAAATGAGAGAAGACCAGCCACAACCTGAGAAGAATAAATTACATATTACTTTCCTCTGGAGGTTTAAAAGGAGGGGTTTAGGAAACTTTTACTTTTTATTGCAGTAGTTAATGCATAAAAGTTTACATACATAAATTACTGAATTAAGCTGAAAGAACAGCCGAATTTAAAATTCAAGCTTTAATGCTGTTTGCTTAACAACAAGGCATCAATAAAGGAGGAGCTTTTACCTTTAAATGTGTCCATTTTTTCAATTATTATATGAGCTTTTGTGGAGAAACATTGATATTTTTATGAACATGTAAAATTCAAATTTTGTCTTTGTGTCTTTCTTCAAAAGGTCAGACTACAAAGACATCGAAAGCTTCCAGATCTCTGCACTGGATTCCTGTGTGTCTCAGATCCAGTCTAAATCATTTCTGCTTGTGTTTTAATATTTGAAACTCCCAGTTCTCCTCTGGCCAATTAAAAAAAAAATCTTTGACAATATGAAACCTCTCAGTCCCATAAATCATTAATAAAGATGACAGTTACAAATGATGTGAAATCTCATCAGAGGAAAAACAGAGAAATGAGATGTGAGGAGGAAGAGGTGAAAGAGAACAGAAGAGGAGGAGGAAGGAGGAGAAGTGTTCGAGATAAGATTGGTGGGAGAAAAAAACAGATGAGATCAGAGGTTAAAGAGAAAAAGATGGGGGAAGAATACGAGGGATGGCAAGAGATATGAGCGGAGATGAGAAGGAAAATAGATGGAAAGCGAAAGGACATAAGTAAGAGAAGTGGATGGGAGATGGAGGTGATAAGAATGGATAATGTAGAGAAGCTGTGATAAAGAACGCAAACAAAGAGGCTCAAACCTGCAGAGTTGATGTAATTTTAACTTTTTTTAAGACTATTAAAACCTCAACAAGGACTATTTTACAAATTTACAAGTTAATCTGTCAAAATTGCAAATTTCTATGCTGATATATATTCATTTTTTTTTCAAACAATAATCAAACTCAAATTCTGGTAAATGTGTTAAAATGTAGCGACAGTTCTCGTCTCGGCTCCGACCGAAGAACAAGAGCTCACACTTCTTTCTTCAGCTCTTCACATCAGCTGCAGAGAACAAGAACAAAGGAAACACAAGGTGGGAGGGAAATAAGTGGAGATCCAGAATACAAGGTGAGAACGGAAGGAAAAATTAAATGGCGTGAAAGAGAACAGAGACACTAAATACGAACAAATATAAACTATTGACCTCTGACCTTTTGCCTGCAGGGACAAATCAACACCAGCTGTGTTTCCCAAGTGACAAATCCTTTTCTGCAACCAGCACGTCTGTGTCGGTGGATTAGTCAGACGTCTTTTGTTTTAGAAAATAATCTCAGCCTTAATCACCCAGATTACATGTACATCAGTTGTGTGTGTATGTGTGTGTGTGTGTGTGTGTGTGTGTGTGTGTGTG
>JAQMCX010000582.1:0-10664 GCA_029814765.1 Acanthurus leucopareius | reverse complement strand
TTCTATTCTATGCGCCTTATAATGCGGTGCGCCCTATATATGAAAACAATTTTAAAATAGGCCATTCATTGAAGGTGTGCCTTATAATCCGATGCGCCTTATAGTGCGGAAAATACGGTAATTCGATTGAAGCTGGTGCACAGACAGCAGTGTGTGAAATTCAACTCCATCTTTTTCGGGACAGTATTTACACAGCATTTTCATCAAAGGGTGTGAGACAAAAAACCTGATTGTTTTTCATGGCAGGTAACCGTCTTGCTACCTGGAGGGTTCATGTAGAGACTAAGATCACACTCAAGTATCTCTAATGGCTTAATTAAAAACCCACAAAAAGTGTTATTAACTCTGAAAACTTTGAGGTACAGCAAATACTAGTGAAGTGTTTATCTTGAGTGACCACTTACTGTGTAAAACAAATGACCTTTCATGTTCCCGCAGAAACACAGCAGCATTGATCCATGTATGTGTGTGATCAGTGCAGAACCCCTGACCTTAACTCTGCAGGAAACAAAACTGGATTACTGTTGTCGAGACAGTGATAGCTGGATTACCACAGTTCATGTAGGTTAAAGAAAAACTAGAGTGAATCACAACTTGTTTAATATTTGTAGCTCTAGCTCTTGGTTTTATAAGTTATGATAGCATTATGATTACCAGATTAAAGAAATTTGCTAAGATTTTGAAACATGGCAGCATAACCAAAATTAAGTCCAGTGACTGGGAGTAAGCAAAAGAATGGTTTGGTCAGATTATCTCATCCAATTTATTTTTGAGGTGACACCAAAAGTTACTGCACCTATAATGATGCAGATAACTCCTTAAAAACACAGAGAGTAAGTATTTTAAGTATAGTATGTCATAGTTGAACAAGTCTGTATACTGTGATGAATGTTTAAAATGCACAGTGTTAGTAATCAATTTACCATGTGCCTTTTTTTCCCTATTAAGTTTGACTAATCTGAGGATTGTTTACACCCTACAGCACTTGAATTTCTTTTCCTAACAGACCAATGTTACCCTGTTCTGAGAGCTCATCAGTTACACCACTGTTGACAATTTCATCATAAACAACCGCACCGTCTTCAAGTTTTTTTAGTCTTGACATGATAAATTAGACAGATGTGGGAGGAATCTTTGGAGACAATCTGTCAACAATACAGTCCTATTGTGGCACTTGGTTCTACACACAATAAGTCACAGAAGTAATTATGCAAAGATTGAAAAAAGTTTGAACTATGTTAAAATCTTCAATGCCATGGGCAGTGATCATGTCCACCAAACTTGATCGTCTGATTGGAGGTTTCAGAAAACTGTAAAAATGAAATGAAAATTCAAATAGTGTTACATTATCAGAAAACATACATTTTTATGAGTAGATTCAATATTTGGGCTTGTGCTGCAATCATTTATCTGGGGTCTGACCCATCCAAAGAGCAGAAAATGAAAGATTTTTGTCCTGCTTTTGAATGGAAAATAACCATGAATGAATTTGGATGAAAGCAATGAAAAAAATTTACAGATAAGAATTTATTTTATTTGTTTGTTTTTTTATTTGTTTATTTGTTTTGTTTTGGGTTTTTTTTTTACAAATTTTGCTGTTACACAGAAATTAAGTTTCTTATATTACAATAATCAATTCTTTGACTTAAACTAAAAGTCAAGCAACTGTCCTGAATAAGTTGACTTCTGTCAGGTAGAGAACTAAAACTTGAACAAGATACAAAAAACTATATCAGTTATATTCTCTCTATATATACACTGATGAGATTAGAACTAAACTGAATTGTTTATCTTTGAACATTTAGCCCTAAGCCTTATTTTAATGTGTGCAAAAAATGTAAAAGTAGTTTAACAGAATATTGTGCTGATACACTGAATGTATTCATATATTATCTGTTAGCCTTTATTTCCAATTTTTTTTCAAATGTACAAACAAAATTAGATCATGATGGCCATTTTATATGCAGTGATGAAACAGAAAAAAATTAAAACAGGGTGAATTATTGTAAAATATTGTATTGTAACAATGTTAATTTTACAACCCTTCATAAGATATAGGTAGTTGAAATCCACATTTTTAATTAAACCAACTATCAGGTATCATAAATACCTGCATTAAGTATTAAGTAAGTTTTGAGGATATTAACTGCTGATAGACCTCCTGTCTCAAATTAGACTTATGTCTGTAACAGGGTTTCTTCTCACTAATATGGCCGCTGCACTGATGCACATTTCCAAAGAACAGCAATGAAAAGACAAAGACTGCCACCCAGGTGGTCTTAATGCTACAGAGAAGCATCTTTGTTGAGAGTTTTGTGTGCTCTGTTTATTTAGTTTATATTCTGTAACGAGCATATTAGTGTCTGTGAGGATAAAATGAGTTCCTGTATGAATCAGGCCACAGACTCGACATCAGTGTTGATTATGAATGTATTTGATTCGTGGAAAAATCTGCATGTTCTCATTCATCCTGTTACACTCCATTTCTCTACTTTATTTGTACCGAAACAAATGACCTTTGGTGGAAATGAGAGATAAAAAGATTGAAAAATAAATAACATTTTTATATTAAAAAAGCTATTTGGGGCAAATAAAAGAGACTATTTCTCAGGTATTTTCTTCTCTTTAAAAGTGAGCAATTATAGTTGGTATCAAGCTGAGTCACTTGTGTCCAGAAAATGTGATGATTTCTTGCAGCAACCTGATGTTCTTTTTAGTTCTTCTTTGTTTTCCCCCCTACAAACCCCCACCTCTATAGGGGAGGAAGCACGCAGATCTCACTCTGCTACATACTGGGTTAAGCACTATCGTCTACCATGAATGCTCATTAAAAAAGAGCCAGTGGATGTGGAACAACTCATCAGCAGCCCTGATACTGAATAATTACACAAATGCACCCAGCCTTTTCCTCAGCTGCAAAGCCACACAGTGTAGCCAGGGTCAAACCGCACTGCTACTTCCAAGAATAAAAGTAATGGGCTTTCTTTGAGGCAGAGGAAAAGTAGACTGGCAACTTGGCTTTGGTGTGCAATAAAATCTGCTCTAATGAGCAGGCCAAGAGGATAAACAGCTGGATGCACCGCGGAGGTTCTGCGTATTTATTCCCATAATCTTTTCTCCTTTTGGCTTCTGTTTGATTAGCAAAGCGCCTATATCTAGGTTAAACAAGCTATGGGAGAAACCATGAGGGATGGGGAGAAGATAAACAAGCAGCAGAGGTATGATGAGTGAGAGGAGGGATTTGACTGTCAGAGGTAGGTGGATAACCAATAGGGATTGTGATTCTTAGATCTTGTGCTACAAACATGTTGCTGCAGAAATCCCCCACATGGATATCAGATGCTGTTTGTGTGCGTTCCTTAAAGGACAGCAGTTTTTTCTGACAACAACAATAACTACAGGCACATGTAAGGGTTTGGAAAGCCCTTTATCAATTATTTATGTAATCTATAAAATGCCAGATATTTTTCAAGGGCCAAAGGGTGAAGTCCTCAATTTTTTGCTTTCTCCAATTAAAGATGGCATATAACAGAGAGAAGCAGGCATAAATAAATCCTAGAGGAAACTGTGTACATTTGTTTGCCCAAAATAACCAGGAATGCTAAGGTTATGGAAAATTCTTGTAAACGTTAAGACAAAGATGAGAAACTCTGCTTTACTATATCAGCAGTTGCCTGTTTAACAGAAAATCCCTTGTCGGTTATTTTTTGTCATTAATTGTTTTTCTTTAACCTAATCAATAAGAAACAATAAGCAGTATGGATTAGAATTGCTGTGTCCAAAACGCCCTAACGACACTAACCAATACTATTTAATACTGAAGCTTGTGCCTTTCCAGACAGTTATGATAACCCACAAGAACAAGTCAAGATTGTTTTATTTTAACTTGTTCTTGTGGGTTTACTCACTGTGTTCTTATCTGACATCAGCAGGATTGGTGGAACATGGCAAATCCAGCAGAAGATAGACCCGAACGTCAGTAGTCAACAACACACAGACATCACTTTTGTCCATATGAAATGTGAAATGAACCAGCACAAGATTTCCTGAGCAAACACATCCCAATGCAACCAGTGTTACTGCTGTGTAAACAAACACATCACATGAAAATGACTAATGGCTAATGACTTGAACATTCTGCTGTCTGAGAAGGTCTTATTTAACAGTCATGCCTAAGGGCTGCAGGGACTAATAGGAAAACAGGGAATACCAGAGTCAGTGAATGGCTCTATTGAAGTAAAGCTCTTCATTTTTGTGCAGACTTGCTGAGTGGAACTATCACATGCTGCATAATAATACAATAAGTGCTCGAGGCGTAGTCGCTCTCAAATGAAGCTTTCTGGAGGGTTACTAACAACAAAGTATTGCTGCTGTTAAAGCTATAGGAAATTGCTCTAGTAGCTTAGCTTTAGCCTAAAATGTTATGTCCAGGAGAGAACACATGCAGATTTCTGCCTTATACAACCAGAAAACAAGAAAACATAACTTCTTGCTTCCTTACACACTAACTGGGGTTGCACTCTGATGTGCTTTACAGTCCTGAGAGAACAGATTTAAAGAACGGAGAAGGAGGATGTGTCTTTCAATGTATCCATGGTGATATCCAAGGGATCACGCTACATTTTCTGGTTCACTGATAAATGGACATGAGGATCAGTTAAAAGTTTTACAGCTGGCAACAGAAATAATTGTCTCCAGGAAACATCGATTATGACTGCTTTCAAGTGAAAACCTTGTGTTTTTTAAAAAGGATGGCCTTTGTTTTAAGTTTGATGATAAGTATTTCTAGGTTTATTCGTAACCTGGGTGTTTATTGTAGTGCTTAAGCAGAGGGGGTTGTAGAAATTTGTAAATCATACAAATCTCTAATTAATTGATTTTATTTAAACATGTTTCCAACCCCTCGTGACACCCCATGAGCTGGTGGTGTGTTGTAGACAGTGAATTTATATGCTCATGGTTTGACGTCCTTGAAATTCTACTGCTGTATATGTCAAAGTAATAATAATCACACATTAATATTATAATGCAATGCTACAAAATCAACCTTTGCTTCTCCTAAAATAAAAAAGTTAATAAAGTGGCAACACTTCTTTTTGCTGCAGATTAAGCTTGCACATTTGACAAAAGTGAAAATTGCAAAATTATCAGACAGCAGTTTTATTATATCCAATATTTGAATATCTCATGCTTTATACATTATATGGGCTGTTCATGAACTTATTTATTCATATTCCTATATTACCTTGGTCTATAAAATATATTCAAAAGAAATAAGATGAACTGACCAAGACCCTTTCAATTTTTCTAAGGAAGATACTTAAATTCTCCATTGGAGAGACTGCGAAACACACATACACACGCACACCCATGCCCACATACGCGCACACACACACACACATGCATATATGTTATAAGGACTTTAATATAATAAAACATATTTCTAGAGAAGGTTACTACTTGGTTGTTCAGCAGCATATTGGCTTGTGAGAAAATAACATCGGTCAGATCTGAGTATGTAAATTACATGCTTAAGATTAACACAAACATAAAACAAGACCAAAAAATCAAGCAGGGAAGGGTTAGTCTAGAAGACAAAGTTTCATCAATAAATTACAACAGGGTAGCTTAGGAGTTAACATAAACCAACAAGCTAAATTACAATTATCATGCACAAAACAGGGTAGACTCTCCAAAAATAATGGCAGAGTAACACAAATGTCTTTTTATTATCCAGACTGAGCAATGATAAGCCTTTTTTTTATCAGGCAAAAAACATGCAGCGACAAAGTAAAGACAGATGAATAATGGCCTGAGGGAACACATATATTGTCTATCTCCTGTGTGTACATGGGTGCAAAATACACAGCATTACTTTGTTTGGGGGCAAGAGGCCAAAAAATGCCCACCATTATTTTGGTTTACAGCACATTTAAGTATAAAGCTTGAGGTCATTTTTAAAAAGTAATCACACAACACGTCAGCATTGAAATACCATCACTACTAAGATATGAGGTTTTTTTTTTTTCTAGAACTGAAAGGGCTGACTGCGAGCAGGAGGGAAAGATTACAAATTAGTAGAACGAACAGGAAACAGGGAGTCATGCTGTGTTCCCTCCTCACAATAAAATAAATCTCTTAAATGCACAAGAGGAAATTCATGTGTATGCAGCAGCGAAATCAAAAGAGCTGGAGGGAGAAGAATATAGAAATATAGATAGGAGGGTATAAGTTTTAATAAATATATTCTAAGCCAATCACATCACTTGTCTGATTGGTGTAAACTAGTTGAACCAATCACAGTGAAACATGAGGGCAGCAGCTCAACAAATGAAGAATCAGCTTCTTCAGGAAATCATGTTGTTTTCTGGATGGTGCACAGCGTTATGATGCACAGAGCCCCAAACCTGCTGCAAGAGATGAATGTTTATTTAAACAGATCATCAGTACAAAATTAATAAAACAGATAACTAAATGAGCTGATATGATTTTGTTGAACCAAAGCCATTTCAGTCAAAACTTCCCTATATTTCTCATTGTGCATGCAAGGCACATGAGTATTTTTGCACTGTAATGCACTTCAAGAGTAAAACATGAGTTTTTTTTCCTATTTCAATGGAGAAGAGGCTCTGACGCACAGAATGAATGAGCCCCGGTAATCTGATGTCTCTCTGAAAATTACTGAGTTATAACAGATCAGTCTTATGTGTGTAGAGAGGTGTGAGTGCTTATTGTGTAGCAGCCTAGAATCATTTGCATGTGATTTAACTGCCTGTCCTGCCTTCAGGTGGCTGCAGGGAGTTAATGAACTGAGGAGGAAGCTTTTCATATGGCATGAAGCAGCTTTGGACAACATTTACAGGAAGAATTACTTAGTTTTAGATAAATGTAGACTCATTTACAAACATCCTTGCTCTAACGGCATTAAAGTTTCTTTTTGATGCCAATATAAAAGCATCTGCTGGAAGTGTTTCAGTAAATTAGTTTATTTTTTGTTTATATATCTATATACGATTATGTTGCTCAAGTATTATTCAGTTACGGCTGTGCATCTGATGCAGGTTTAGCTCTGCTTTTGTTGATAAAATCACTTAAAATAACAGCAGAGTAATGCTGCATCAGAAACAAAAATGGTCCTGAGAAACTATTTAATTATCAACAACATTTAGGGCACATTTTCTATCAAAACGCCAATAACCCACTTTGAGCTGATTCATTTAGACAAACTGTTTTACACATTGCTTCCTATTGTCCCCCTTTACAGCTGGTGCCGTTCCACAAAACTATTCTCTATAAAGATGGTCACCGTGTCTCATTAGGAGATTGTACAGTTATAACTTCTTAATCAGAAACTGGGGTGACAGATAGACTACATCACTGTCAGGTTACATCATGAGCTAAGCTGTAAGTGACTTTGGTAAAATATATAGTGCAGAAGTCAGGATGTAGCCTAGCTTTCCATAAAGCCTGAAAGCTTTTTCTTTATTTTGCTTAATGCTCACACAAACTTAAGTATTTTTATCTTTTTATTCAGATTTGTGGCATTACTCATTTTCTTTGGCTTTATGCTCTCAATGTCAGTACATCACTGTAAAAAAAAACATACAATTCAGAACAGGGCACATAAGTTAGGGTTGGGCCACTTTCAAGAGATCTCCTCCAGTTATTTTTCCTGAACCTCATAAGTATCACTCTGCTACTGTAAACATAATTATTTTAATCTACTAATTATTTTCTTAATTGATCATTTGTTTATTGAAGCAAAGTGAATAAAATTTTAGAGCTCAAAGTGATGTCTTCAAACTTATTAAGATTTGAAACCCCAGAATATTTCATGTAAGTTTCACCTAGCAATAAATAAGAAGCAAATTATCACATTTGAGAGGCTGAAACCGTCAAACAGTTGTCTTTTTAACTGATAATAAAACCAATCGTTACAGCTCCAGTGAACACCTAATGATAAGCCGCATTTATTTAACTTTCCACAAAATTCAGCCAAAACATACTTATCTCTAAGATACTTCATAACATCAACACAAAGTTTTTTACAGGAACTGAGGTGAATCATGCTGCTGAGGCATAGAAGAAATGAGAACCGAAAGGCTGTTGTTCCTTCTTCCAGTCACTAACTGACTTTTTGCAGCGGAGTTGCCAATGTCCTTGAATCTGCCGTTATGCTGCGTTGCAGAAAGTGTCAACACGCTCACCAGCATGTATTAGAACAACATCTTGAAAATATCCGCTCTAGTGCTTAAAATGATGCCTCCCTTCTCTGAAACACAGCAGCTGTGTCAGTCTGGTTAAGGTGTGACACTATCTCAGCAACAGTGAGGTTAACCACATCTCCCCTGACATTGTTTATGAAGACAGCAGTGAAAAACTGTTTTTAAGGTTGCCACAGGCTCAAACACATGTGAAACTGTGTCTTTCTTTGACCTCAGATAATCTTATTTTTAAGTGACATTTACACTCTTTTACAGGATTTATCTTTTAGCAGCGAGTTCAGTTTGCTTTAATAGTCCAACTAAAATGAAAAATGTCTTTTTAATCCTTTTTAGATTTCCTTTTTAAATTGCTGATCATATTGTTCACTTACTTAATGATGTTAGCTAAGAAATGAAAAGAAATTCTGTTTCTTTCTTACTTGTGGTGGGGTATCCATTCAGTGTTGTAAAGGATCTGTATTTTCAAGTATTTTTCAACCACAGCAAAAAGGCTCAATATATCAAGAGCATGCTAACTGCTAGCAGTCCTGTACAGCTGCATTTAGAGGTAACAGTTTGAGCACTGAGCTGAATACCATTGTCAAGTTTTAGCATTATCACTATGACAATACCAGTGTGCTGATGTTTTACAAGCGTAATGTTTATCATGTTTACCAATCTCAGTTAAGCTTGTTAGCAAGCCAAGATTTATTTACAATGAACACTCAGGGTGTTGAATAGTTTCCATGATGATAAATAGGGTCAGGTTATAATGTTTTCTATTTTTAAGTATTGCGATTCTATCTGTTGCAATTCAATATAAAGGTTTATTGTTGTTTTTATTGTTTTGTTAGTATTTTTTAGTAAATTGATGTTTTTTCCAACATCTGTTTTATTAGTAAAATTGAGGGTGATAAGAGTATCATTAGTTTCGCATGTGTTTTCTTATAAATGGTTAAAAAAGTTAGAAACGAAATTAAAAAGAAATTACTTTCTTAAAAAACGTTGCTTTATTTATTTTTAAATTTTTTTAAGTTATTTTAAGGCTTTTTTTATTTAAGAATAAGGAATTTGCCAAAGTTATAACAATTTATCTAGAGCAATGATGAATGTTGGTTCCAAATGTTAAGAAAATCAAATTAAAATTAAAACTGTCCTCATTATGGTGATAGTAAAGGAAAAATAAGGGGCTCATTTAAGCTATTTGAATAAATTATCTGGGCACAATTAATGTCTAATAAACTATTTTTTAAGTACGATTTTCAACTACCTAGTCAGAATGTATTTATTAAGCTGATTTTTTATGTTGCTGTGGCATTATATGGTACTTAGGTAGTGCCATTATGTTGACTGGTTTGTAACAAAGAAAAATGACAATATATACTGTTTTTTTTCTTATTACAATCAAAGCTTTTCTCATCTACTTTTATTGATTATCCACAACCCTCCAACAAGGACAGCTGCAGTCCTTGAAGCAGACACTATGAAAATATTATCTGCATACAGAAGTAATTTTTTTGTCAGTCCTGAACAGTGAACCCAGGTGATACAAGTGACTGCAAAGAAGATGCTGCCAACTCATTAATATAAATGTCAAATTATGTAAAGCTCAGACATCGTCCTTGACTTGCACGGCTGTTCCACATGCAGTTTTGTTTTATTGTCTATTTGAAAGGAGCATTTGTTTTTTTCTTTGTTATGAATTTCTTCAATTATGGCCTTGCATTTTTGGCAGTTTGAAGACCATAATAATGTGTCAGTTTGAGTCAAATGCTTCACTGTAATCAGTTGAACAAAGACGATTTCTTTTCTAATGTGTATTTTTTCAAAATCTGTTTTTGTTCATCAAAACATCTCATTTGATTTCTAATACTTTTTCATTTCATTTTCATTTTCATGTATTTTCAATTTTGCTTATGTCCATGCACACTCTAAATGCGCGAAAATTTTAACAGATAAATGAAAAAAAATGTTTTTCTGATGGCACTCCATTAAAGGTCATAGGATTACCAATGTCTTTATCATTCCTCTCTCAGCACCATAAATATCTGCACAAGATTTCATGGCAATCAATTTATAAAGACACACTATTATAATCATACAATTAAAAAGAAAAAACTGGAAGCATTTCTAAAGTAAAGAATGCTGGAGAAAAACTGGTCATTTTTAATTTTTCCATTAATGATTCAAACAAACTAAACTGAGATACTACTGATGGCAGAGCTGGCCCTACCCAAGGTGGCGCCCTAGGTGAAATTTTATTTGGCGCCCCTGCCTCGTGGAGGGGTGGGGGCTTTTGAGGCGCTCCGAGTGGCACACACACGTAGTGAGCGGCGGCTCAAAAACATTCGTCATGTCTTCTTACTAATGTAGGAGTTCTTTATTCAGACATAAGGTTTTCACCAAAGAATCAATGTGAGCTTTTCCATTTTAACTCAAGAGTTAATAGTAATAACTAGT
>JAQMCX010000581.1:0-10670 GCA_029814765.1 Acanthurus leucopareius | reverse complement strand
ACAAGACTGGAAAGGTAGCATGCACCAAGTGTTTATTCTCTATAGAGAGGAAGCACTACACAGAACCACACGGCAGTGAGCAGTTCAGAGTTGTGCCCCCTGATTGAATGTTTCACTCCATTCTTATAATTTCTGACATGTATCTGGCCATTTGGTGGAAACATCACAGAACTTCTTCAACAGGTGGAGTGGAGGAGATTTGGGTGCAATAAAAGAGATGATGACCCATCTCAGGAATTTACAACAAGGTATAATCTGTTGAAAGATGTCAAACAGCAGGATGCACCAGGTCATTCGTCAAAACAGCAGTGAACAGCTGAGGCTACAGACTAATTACAAAAGCATACAAAAATTCCATCACAGTATGTTTGTGTGTTTGTTTGTGTCTGTCTGTCTGTGTCTGTCTGTCTGTCTGTCTGTCTGTCTGTCTCTGTGTGTTTTGATATTTGTAACGGATCACTGGTGATCCGGGGACCGTCCAGATCACTCCCTAGTCCATGGCATTTCATGTGAGCAACAGATATATTTTTGTCTTGAAAAGAAAAAAAAAGGTTTGGTGCAGTGGAGTGGACTGTGAATACTTGAGATGGCGAGTGGTAGAGCTCTGCATTTCAGCCCAAGCCCGACATGGCCCAACCTACTGACAGGATTAGGACCAGGCTTCTGGGACTCGGGCTGGGCTGGTTCAGGCTTGCTTTGTGCATATGAATTTAACTACTGATAAGATGGAATAACATTTTTAATGTAGGGTGTAATCACACGCCATCAACCTTTCTTGGGCACATGCATCAAATCCTCTCTCATCACACCGTGAAAAAAAGGGGGGAAAAAATGGGCTCAATTCAGCCTCAGGCTAAGAATTATAATAAACTGTCAGGCTGGGGCCAATGTTTTAGACTTGTCCAGGGCTCTAGCAAGTGGTAGTGGCATATTATTTGGTTTACGATTGTGCAAACATTTGTCCTCTCCTTGCTTTAGATATTCTTTTACTAATACATGAAAAATGGAAAGCAATCTTTTTTTTTTTTTTAAATTTTACTGATCAGAAAAACGATTCAGTCCATGGCTCAAAAACCATGATAAAATCGGAATGATGAGGTATGTGATCCGTTACAGCCCTCGTGTATACCAATACTTTGTATCAGTGTAACTCTCAGTATTGTGTATTTTTTTTTAATCTCTGAACCCTCATGTGAGACGTCCTTGATATTTCTGAATGAGAACATCCATTTTGATTATTACATAATGCATCATATTATTACAAATGAATCACAGAAGTTTAACTCCATATTTTTTAATAACAACCACAGTATGTCATTAGGTATTACAAAACGCTGGCAATTACTATTTTATATTGTGTTAAGGCTGTTAACTACAAAATGAATCAAATCTCTTTTTTCAATACATATGAACTCATCTTGGTTGAGACCATACAAGAGCTGTGAGGAGGTCGAACAATGTCGTGTTTCTCATAGGCATCCACACCACAGCCATGCAAGGCACATTTGTCTGTGTTTAGAGATCATGTGACTGCAATTATAATATCCTGAATGACTGAACTAAGACTTGTTTCTTTTCTTTTTCTTCTTAGGACACATCCGGGACCCTAACAACCAAGTACAGGTTGTGAAAAACCTGCGCATCTGTGTCAATAATGTGGTAACAAGTCCAAACAAAGTGTCTGCTGCCCTCAGCCCCGCCCAAAGCCGACTGCTCAATGAAGCTGTGTTATCCTGCCAGCCACAGGAGGGTGCTGTGTCCAGTGTGATCATGGCCGGAGACTATGACTTCCACTTTAATGGTAAGGTTGATGTAAGTGTCTGTGTTTGAGGGTTTAAAAAATCAGAACCTATGATGTATTGATGCAAGCCTATTTTATTTTTTCCATTTCCTGTTTTTATTATCCAGAGTTTAACATTATATTGTTGTAAAAACTGTACCAACCAGTCTTAACATTTCCAAAAGAATTTCCACCCCATACTACATGCTCATATCTACCCATCTTCAGTCTCCTAAGGGAAAATAAAGAAAAAGAAAAAAATGTAAAACTTTAGAATGGAGTTACGGCGAGGTTGAAAAAATGGGATACAAAAGCCAGTGGGGTGGGGGTTATTTAGGCATCTTCCATGACCCTTGAGCAGACATTCAAAGGGTTTCAGTTTTCTTTAGTTGTTTATATTGAACCTAGGATAGAGAATTTGAGTTCTTCAAACTTAATACTGTATAGAACTTCTGTAATACATCAGTTGTGTGTATGATAGGGCTGCCCTTCCAGCTTATCAGTGCATTAGAGGTTCATAATCATTTTGTAAGCTCATCTTGTAGTTTTAAATATAAGGTCATGAACTTGTGCAGAACCAGGACATATGATTGTAATTAGCAGGGATTTCTTTTAACCAAATGCAAGCTTTGCATAAATCCATTTGCATCAAAGATTTTGCAGAGAATTTTACATTGCAGTTATTTATGTTAAGGCAAGTATACAGAATAATGGACCAGTCTGTAAGAGCACAGAGTATCTTTAATACAATTTTTAAATTTTGAAAGCATAATTTTCTCTACTCTAAAGGCAACAAAAGCCTCTTTCACCATGGATTCCAATGTCAGCAGGTTTAAAAATTTGACCCAGGTAAAATGGCTGCCTCATCATTACATCTCTGATGAAAAGTTTGATTGACATGTCACATTTAGTGCTCTTATCTAGTCCCTTCCTAGCTGCCCTTTTGCATGAAATGTAAATGTACAGAAGTTTACAGCACTATGCATTTCATTTATCTTTTTACTTATAAACAATGGTGTCACCAGAGGCATTTCCCTCGTGTTTAACATTTGGGGCTAAGCCTGGACTTGTGAGAATGACTGAAATTTTTTATTTTCAAAATTTTTTTAAGCACTCTGTCACCATATCTATATTTTAAGTACACATGTCCTAATCATTAAAAAAATGAAGTGTGTACTGCAAAAACGATTGTTTACTTTCCTTTAGTGTTGAGTAAAAACACAATACATCACATTTGCTATAGATAAACATTTATTGACGTAAGTTTAGCTTATTTGAATATTAGAAGGGCTTTCGCTGACTTATTCACCCACTCACACTAACACACACCCTTCTCAGATACAGTTCATGCAGTGTTAGGCTCATACATTCACCATCATTAGTTGCTGTCTAGCTTAATGTCTGTCTCTATTAGCTACATTAGAAGCACATTAGAAGCTTAACAGTACAACAGCATTTGTTGGTTTGATTTACTTATATGAAAAGGAGTAGGAAGAAGTGCAAACATATTCAATCCTACCCCTTTTCCAAAAATTAATTATCAACATTAAGCTTCCTTATCAGTGTAAAGCTATACAATAATTAATTATTTTAAACCTATTTTAAAATATTACTTACAATTATCTTTGTCTTACGACAGCTAAAAACTAATTGCAAAAATATTTAGCGTAAAAAATTTTCATCTCTTTATACCTCTTTTTGAATTGATTTATGTTTGGACATAAATCTTCTTTGAGCTTCAAATTCATATTGTTCCATAGTTTCACTCTACAAACAGGAATACAAAACTTTTTCTCATCATAAATACATAAAGAGTCTTTAAATTAAATAATAGTCTTAGACCATAGTTTCCCTTTAAGTGAATTTTTTTTAATATTTCCTGATAATAAATTGCGTTTTACCTTAAAAATTATTTGTGCTGTCTGTAATTCCACAAGATCTTTAAATTTTAGTAATTTTGACTGTAAGAATAACAAATTTGTTTGATCCCCATATCCTGCCTTGTGAATGATCTGTATTGTTTTTTTTTGTTTGTTTGGTTTTTTTATGTAGAATAAGTAGTGGATGTATTGTACTTCTGTCAATATTGCCCCAAACCTCTGCACAGTAATTCAGGTATGGAATAACTGGTGAACAGTGATCCAGAACCTGCTTTGCTTCATTTATCACTAGGATGCTTCTTGACACTTCAGTTTGTACAGGCTTATTATGTGATTTCCAGCAGAACTGGTCAGACGAACTTGAACGAATTTGTTCAGACGGCTATTTCAGGAAGAATTATGGAGAGTTGTGGTAGTGATGAGACAGGTCTGTAGTTTGTAAATTGGTTTTTGCTCCCAGCTTTATACAGAGGTATGACTTGCTATTTTCATATTTTTGGAAATGCACCACTTAGAAATGATGAGTTACAGATGTATGTAAATAGTTTTGAAATCTCCTCAGTTACTCTTTTCATAACAGTCATATCAATGTCATCACAGTCAGCAGATGTCTAATTTGTAGATTTTACAACACTATCTGTAAATTTTCTCCCATCCACTGCTGTGAGTAACACTAAACTATTGATTAAAAATTATTATTCTGCTGCTTGGATGTTACTGGATTACAGATTTTTTCCTGCAAGGTCAGGTCTAACACTTACAAATTATTAATTAAAATCACAAAGAGTTTATTAAAATTATTAACCACTTCATTCATGCTGTGGTTCTCAGTGTTATTTACAAAAAATATTTAGGGCAAATTTAGAACCATTTTTATTACAGTGTTCGGTATGTTCCATATTCCTTTAATGTTATTTTTTGTTTTTGTCATCTAAAATTTTATTATAATGTTCTTTCCAGGTTCTTATAATATCAGTTTTTGCGAATGAGAATATTCACAGAAACCTGGTATCCTATATATACAGCTGAGGATTACTGTTTTATTTTCTTTTTTACACATTTCTATTGATATGCATTTAAGTATGTTGTTGTTATTGTCCGAAACCCTGAAGGTAAAACTTTTTTTCCACATAAATTACCTCTCCGTCTTTGTTTTGTGGATCCATGTGGGCAAACTCTTATCTTTTCCAAAGTCCATCCCTTTTTCCATGTTCATCCATGTTCCAGATAATGCAATGATGTTGAATGATTGCGTTGACAAATGCAAGTAGTTCTTGATGTAAAATTTGCACACAGACTCCTACTGTTAATGTGTATGATTAATAATTTGCCATCCTCGTCGATTCAGTTTCACTGTTCATCAGTGTAATAGCAGCAGTTATTGTTGATGGAGTTGAAGAATTAGTTATCCAGGTCTAGATCGGTCCATATCCAGTAAATTGTGATCAGTGTATTTAAATATTTGCGATGTCTGTTTTGTGTTTTGTCAGATGGTTACTGATGAAAACGTTTGATCCTCTAAGTGTCCTCTCTTGTTTTACAAGTGCAATCCTGTGTTTTCTATTTACAAACCTCGCTATGACAGCCCGTTTGCCACTGGCATCTCTCTGAGAAAGAGGGTGGCAAGCTTAGATGTTATCACAGTCCTGCTCTAGCCCCCTGGACTGTAAGAAATTTGCCACTTGTTACTCCATGGAGCTATGATCCAGTTACCAGAGCTTACCCCTGTCACCAGTGCTCACCACCCGAGCGTGTGACTGGGGTTTTATGTGAAGCCCAGTAATGATAATATCATCATTAATGTACTGTTCCAGGTTGATGACCCTGCTCTCCAGGAGAGCGAGCTGCCTGTCTTGTCCGCATTCTAGATGCAAAGAGCTTTGACCTCCTAGACCAGCTCCAGGATCAACTATTAGATGGTTGGTCTGCTGATAGGTAGTCAGCAGCTAGCTCTGATCCCATTCCTTCAGTCCGTATCCAAAATTGACCTTTTTTATCAGGCAGGAGTCAAACCAAGGACCTAAGCATTCAATCCAATGTCTGTAATCCGAAATAGTTGTCGAGAAGTCCAGAGAAATAGTCAAAAAGCCAAGCACCGAAGCACAGAGAACACCCAACAATCTAACTGACAAGGGAATTCGAAACTCTTGATTCTTGAATAAATATAATAAATATACATTTTGGAAATAAAATGCACAATTTTAAGTCGTGCACTAGAAAATGAGAACCAATAAAAAATGATATTGGTTCGTGGGTTGGGTTTAATTGTTTTTTACCTTAGTTGTATTAATGTGGAGGCAGCATTTCATTGTAACAGGTATTTTAGTGATCGTTTTAACTATTATTGCCCATCAAGTGACCAGTGCAAAAATTAGCTGTGACTACATACATGTGCACAGTAAAACACAAAACATTAATTGACATAGGTATAGTGCTGCCAGAGCACACTGGACGGCACTCAAGGACTTTTTGCTCCAAGTGAGTAGATGGAATTATTTGCAATTTACATAATGAGTTTGACATTTATGTACACTTTTTGAGCACGCCAAGACCTGATCATCACTCAGTGTATGCCATGCAAGAGAGACAATAATAACAATTACAATGGTCAGTTATCATTTTGACGTTTAAAGTGGCTTAATTGGCTTATGATGTCAAGTACTGAGTGAGATAAAAGAAAACACTCAACCTTAAAATTTCTGGTAGCTCTCAAATAACAGCTATAGACTGTGTGATAACAACAGAAAATCTTCTCCTGTTTAACTACTATGGTAGAGATGAAAAGGCAGCAAAGAATCATTTCTTTTTTGGGGTGACAGCTAATTGGTAAAAGGTTACAATGATGTGTAAAACTTTCTTGGTGGCACCGGGCACATGCCCACCTTGGGCCAGGATTAGGGGCCAGCAGGATTCATGAATGTGACTGGCTCTACTAATGCTAGCTGGCTAGCTAGCTAGCATGTAGGATGATTACCATTTCTCTTGTTAAATGCATTTTATCAATCTATTGACAGCGCTGGTATTTCACTATTTTGAATAGATCATATAGGCCATTTGCAATCAGAGAAAAAAATTAAAAAAGAATAGAATAGAATAGAATAGAATAGAACGCCTTTATTGTCACTATACACATGTACAATGAGATTAAGAGAAAGGAAGTGCTGTGAGCCGCTGTGACTATGCGCGCAGCCATCTTGGTTTCTACCATCTTGGTTTCTAAGAGCACTTTATCAGGTTAGAGCCTCAGTTCAAGTATCAAATTTGACATCAGACTGCTGGAAAGGACAAATTTTTTCATATATACAATAAAGGAAGACCAGGCTTCGTTATATTTTCCAAGTGATCCTTTCCAAGTGAATCTCAATTTCTCTATCATAAGGCAAATCATAACTTCTTTAATCCACTGTACAACAGAGTGTGTGTGTGTGTTTGTGTGTGTGTGTGGGTGGGGGGTTAGTTTTCCGCCTTCTTAAAATTAGTCTTCATGCTTATAAGGAGGTAAATGCTATTGTGTTAGACCGATATAAGGTAATATGTTCTATGGAAGGTATGCCATTTATGGATTAGGATCTATGGTTTTATTGCACATATGAGAGTATACTTAAAATATTGAGGTCCAGAAACTGGTTAATGAGTTACATGCCCAAAAACATGTGGGCCATTGTTGCTGGCAGTTGATGGCATCTAAGACAACTGTCATCAGAAAGTTAAAACATTTTAGCCAATTTGGCTTAACTCAAGTAGGGGTGATGAAAAACTTTTAACAGTAGAAGACAGATACAGGTGGATGAAGAGTAAATTTTGCTGATACAGAGATCCCAGCTGGTGTCAAGAATAGTCTTGTTAAATAAATGACTTGTGTCCAAAGAGATCTTTAAAGAAGATTATGCCATCCCTAGACCATGATTTAAATGTTGGATCCATTATGAAGGGGGTGAAGGGGGTGTTAAATGTTTTAGGAGCTAAGTTCGGCATTTGAGTATACGTGTCAAATCTTGTTTGGTCCGATCTACTGAAGGGCTAATGTTGTATCTGAACAATTCTTTGAAACTGTGTTTAATTTGGATCCTAAGGTTGGCAAAAGATGTTAACTCCACTTTAAATAGATTGATTCAATAGCCAGTAGATTAATGGGGAACAGTAAGCTTTTTGTAATGTTGAATTTGTAGCCTGAGAAGCTACCAAATATTCATAAAACTTTCAAGTGTTCAAGGAATGGCCTCCTCTGGATCTGATATAAATAGAAGAAGGTCATTGTCATATAGTGACATTTTATGACAATGACTCCATCTCTATTGATTCCTACAATTTCCTTGTCTGTTCCCAGGGCAATAGCAAGGTGTTCCATGGCTAGATCCAACAACAGAGGGCTGAGAGGGCAGCCTTTCCTAATTCCTCTACTTAGTGGGAACTGTCACTGGTATGAACTGATGCTAAAGGGGATGCATACAGTGTTATAATCCACGCAATGAGATTTGGACCAAAACCAAACTTATTTAAAACAGAAAAAAAAATATTTCCATTTGACAGGATCAAATGCCTTTTCAATATCGAGGGAGATAATGGCATCTGGTTTAATCATAGAATGGTCAGAATATAATACTTCGAAAAGACAGTGTACATTTAAAAATTACTGGCAATTTGAAATAAAACCCGTTTGTTATGGGTGAATAATGGTGGACATAATTTTCTTAAGATGAGGTGTTAGAGCTTTAGTGAGATTTTTTTAGTCCATGTTCAGTAGGCTGATTGAACGATGAGACTCACATCGCTGAGGGTCTTTATTTTTTTTTAGGGTTACTGATACAGTGGCCTGATAAAAAGTTTGTGGTGGTAAACCTTTAGTGTGTATTTTAGAGAATACTGTGGATAATAGGGGAGAAAGTTTGTGTGATAATACATTATAGAATTTAATTGGAAACCCATCGAGGCCCCTCAGTTTTCCTCTTTGTAGTGGACTAATAGCCTGCAAAATATCATGTTCTAAAAAGGTACGCAGATCTTCGTTAATAGATGAAGTGTTCAACATGTGAGAGAGCTCCACCATATTTTGAGAAGTAAACAGGTTTAAGTAGTATTGTTTGAATGTGTTATTTATTTGAACATGGTCTGTTTGTATAAGTTCTCAATCATCCCTGATTTCCAGATTAAGACTATTTGATAGTGACTGCCATATTGAATGTAGTTGAAAGAAGTCTACCTGCCCTCTCCCCATGTACATAGAAATGTTAACTTTTTCTCACCATAAGCCTCTCAGTTTTTTTTAATTATGAGTGTCTCATAATCAGATTGAAGCATAAGCTTCTGCTTGAACAAAGGGTTTTGAACAGAGGGTCTGTCAGCATATTGAGAATTAAGATGGGAAATAAGCTGGGTCAGTTCTAAGAGCCTTTCGTTACGTTTTTTGTTCTCATATGCAGTATGAGAGATAATTTGACAACGTAAGAAAGCTTTAATAGACTACCAAATGATGGATTTAGCAACATGTGGGGTATTAGTGACTAGGAAGAAATCTATTTGTGTTGAAAGGTGAGAGAGGAAGTCATAATCTGATGACTAAACCTACTGTAGCCGAAATAAAGGCAAAGTAAATGACAACATGGGGTCAAGCCTCCACGTCTGTTTGAGGGCATGACACTTTGGGAAATGTAAATCTGAACCGGGGAGTGATCTATTATCACAAAAACATGGCATTTACAAAAAGAAAACTGATAGAATGAGCATGGTATGCAGCAGGAAGTTGTCTATTCTAAAATATGAGTGATGCACAGATGAAAAGAAGGAGTGTTTTCTCGAACCAGGGTCAAGTGTACATAGTGGATCTGACACATTGTATGTTTTGAGAAATTAATTACCATGGCTGATTTAGAGAGAGAATTATTTGGTCTGATCTTTGATCTGTCTAAATTTGGATCTAGGACACAGTTAAAATCTCCACCAAGAATCAGGTGATGATTGTTAAGGTTTGGCAATGTCTGTATAAGTTTGGTAAAAAAAATTTGTAAATTTTCCCATTTTGGAGCATAGATGTTGGCTAACGCAACTGGTGTGTTATATAGTGACTATTACAAAACGACCATTGATGTCAGAGATTGTATTGGTGGCGATAAAAGGATCATTTTTCTTGATGTGTATTGCTACACCCATAGCCCTGGAATTCAATCCAGAATGATATATATCAACGATCCAATTTTTCTTTAATTGTTATGTGTTGAACTGAAAAAAGCATTAAATGTGGCTGAAAACTGACAGATGTAGGATAACTAAGACATACATGGCTTATTATTGCTATGACTCTTTTTGCCGTGCCACCAGCTCTTGAAAATCATTAGTATGCTTTAAGGAGCGACATGGGGTCTGTCTTATTTCGGGCAGATACTTGAGTAATAATGTCTGTGGCTATGGCTGTTAAGTAGTTCATAAATTTTACTGAGTATCAGCATGGCAGCTTAAACTAACTCTATGAATGATGAGTGTGGTGGAGAGGAAAGGGGATCTTCAGTCCTCCTCTTGATTTTGGTATTGTTGGGATGGCTGTGTAGTGGCTTGACTTAAACAGGAGGCTTGAGGGAGAAATAAGGTGCAGACAAACCAGGTTTTCATTTTCATCCCCGTAGAGGAAATAACATATAAACATGCATACAAAAACTGTGGGCCCCAGCAGCAAGGGGTCCTGGGCCATGCTTTAAAATGTGGTCAGAAAATGCCCAGTATCATCTTCTGGAAACAATGGGAGTAGCTTTGATTCTAGGTAGACTGGGGGTTAATTTTCAGGTCTATTGTGAGTCTGATTTGTTCCCTCCTCTGGGTCATCAACTGCATCACTTCCTCTCATAACATACTTAACAAATTTATCTCTATATGATTCATCCTGATTAGGTAGGCTTTGTAAAGGCTCTGTAAAACGCAGCTGTTGGGATTTGCTACAGATGAATGTTTGGTAATTGACAATCACTTAATTACTAATAGTAATAAGTATTAAAAATTAATTATTAAATTTACTTAATAAT
>JAQMCX010000580.1:0-10674 GCA_029814765.1 Acanthurus leucopareius | reverse complement strand
AAAATGGCAGCCAGTCCATAATTCTGCTGTTGCAATGCTGGACACGACAAGTTAAAAAAAAAAAAAAAAAAAAAAAAGATTGGTGTGTTTCGATGTCAAGAGAGGATTGGTTGATCGGTTTCGGGCCTGGCTGGTGATGGGCTGCTTCCGGGAGGCTACCTGCTATATAAAGGGCCAAGATAGGGGCCGGCGTTGGGCAGCAGTCGTTTCCTCATCTCCCTCTTCTTCTAACCAGCCACACTTCGTTCTGTCATTTACTATAGTTATGTATGTCAGTAGGGGTGGACCGTCAGTTTTGTTAACCTGTTTTTCTCCTGTTTTTGCTTAGGTGGGAGGTAAGACGTATGTCTTTTGGTTCCTTTGTTTTGAGTAGGTTGGTTATATCCTCCCCAGTCAGAATTGTTTTTGTTTGTTGCTTTGGCCTTGGTCCACCCCGGAAGTCATTAGTTCTCAAACACTCTTTCATTCATTTCATTTTTGTAAATAAACACAGATTTCTATTTAAAAGCTCTTGTGCTGGCTGTGGCTACTTGGGACTTGGGAAAGATGGGGCTCATTTCATGTTGTGCCTGTGTAACCCTAGGCCAGGCATAACAAGTATATTCAATCAAGTTTCAAAATTAATTTTCTCATGATAAATATATTTACATGTCAAAAGAACAAGTAAAAGTAAAATGGTAAATGACTATGTTTTACCAATGATTTACCTATTGTTACTGAGTTCATGTTATTCGATAGTGAATCAAGGATTGGATCCTTGTACTCACTTTATTTCAGAAGTCCCCTCAGTAAATTACATAATAGCTCCCTCTCGTATGCTGTTTAAACATAGCACTCTAATTACTTTTCAAGACAAGATAAAACTGATGGCTAAATGCCAGATTTCCATTAAAAGTAATACATAATAATAATGTTAACATGATAATAAACAACTCAAATGTATTGCATTTGTATACAGTTGTATTGTATACAGTATTGAGATATTTTGGGCAGGTATTGTATCAAAGTTAAAAAATGTATATCATGACAACACTATTAGCACTATTATCTTTTTTTTTACAGCTAAATAACAGAAGGCTTGTAATCTCTTTGTGTTACTCGCAAACAAAAATATATAAATGGATGACAAAATGAATCGTGAAACTCTTCTATTTTTATACTGGAGATTTGATGTTGAACCTGAGACAGGGTGGAGAGTGCTAAATTTTAATCCTCATGTTTCATGGTACAAATAAGACTCAACTCTGATTTACTAAAGGAGCCACAAAGTAGATTTCAAAATAATTTTATGTTTACCTACAAAAGCCCAATTAGTTCTTGTGTGTCGAAAAAAGGCATCTTTCAGGTGCAAGATTGCAAGATCCAAATAGAAACTCTACCCATATCTGGCTCAGAGGGGAGGGGAGGGGTGCTTTTTTAATCATGATGTGACAATGTTCAGGCCTCCCGTGTAAGTGCACGCTCATTAATCTGAAAAATAGCTGTGCCATCATGAACAGTTTTAGAATGAGGTGTCTAATGTTGTTGCTGCAGTGACAGCCTTGATTCGGACTTTTAGACTGCGCCTAAACAGGTGTGAGATTTACAACTGGTTTATACTTTTACTGGTTTTATGTGCTGATAGTGCAACAGGTATAACTGGTATCACTGTCAAATTCAACTTGGCTACCAAGTCACGACCGGTCTTAGCTAAGACCATACTTGCTCCCAGTTAGTGCAACAGGCCCCTCATGTATTGCTGAATGACAATAAAAAGAATCTTGAATCTTGTAAAATTTATTTGTAACTAAGGCTGACTCAGTGACTAAAACTAATTGTGACAATGCAAAAGTCTGTGGCTACATTAATACTGGGACAGGGCCTAGAATTAGATTAAGGGTTCAGAATGGGATTGGGGATGGGACCTGGGTTTGGAAACTAGAACTGGCATTGCTTTTAAAACTATGACTGGGGCCAGGACTGGGAATTGAACCAAAAGAAGGACAAGATCTAAGTCTGAAAATGGGCGGGGCATTTAACTGAAACTGTACAGACAGTTCAGGATATTTTGCTGAATGGCCTTGTTAATGCTTGCTATGTAATCCTGCTGATGTAAACAATATAACTGGATGACAGTAAAGAAAAAGAGGGAAGCATGTAAAAGAGGGAGAAACTGAAAGAGAAATAACATTAATTTAGCCACTAATGGGCACACAAAAACAAGACAGCCAGTTGTCCTTTAATTTGGGCAGATAAAACAGGTAACAAAATTAATTTTAAAAAAAAGAAAAAAGATGTTTGAGGCCATACGTCTGGGTCAAGGAAAGTCTGCGTATATGTCAATGTACAGAAACAAGTCAGATGTATTTGAACATATAAACCCATTTCCTGTCCAATAATTCCTATTAGATTAGTCAATGTGTGCTTCTGTAAATGTAAACTTGAACAAAAAGGGGAAAAAATATATACAGTAAGTAATTGTGGGCATTATCCTGTGGAATGGCCGGATGGCAGGTAGAAAACCATCAAATGTATTTTTTTTTTATTTTTTATGTGTTTGTCTGAATGGTTTCTGTTTGCTATCTTATTCCATCTGGTCACAACAGAGATTGGGTTATTGGGTAATAAACTTACCTCAGACAGGACCACATTATTATTATTAGTGTTATTAGTAATAGTATTATTAATGATAATATAGTATTGGTGTTTTTTAGTAGTATTAGTATTATTATTACAGGTATCAGCTTACGACCTGTGCTCCATTCCATCTGTAATTCCTCTGGTAAATAACAACCTTCTATTTTATAACATATTTCTGAAAAAAGAAAGTTAAAAGTTAATTTGGTCTTAAGGAAAAGGGAGAATTAGCAGAAAGACAGAATGACAATGAGCCTTCTTTGCCGAAAAAAAATTTGCACAATCACACTACCCTCACAATGCCAAGAAAGAATAGAGCCTGCTTAACAAAGATGCATGTACAGTATTGGTGTGTTTTTCTTCAGTGTGTGCATCAGAGTCATTTATGACACAAAAAGCTCCATACTGTCTTGGTAAACCAGGATCATTCAATAAATGCCTTTTTGAAAGCAGATAGACAGCTATAACTAGATTGTGACATACTGAGAGACTCCACCTTGTGTCTGAGCAGTCAATACTGCCATTCCTCAGTGACTAATATGCACCTAATATTTCCAGGTAACATTGTAAAGTCATATTTGTGTGTGTCAGTGAGTCTGAAGTTTCTGATTGCTTATATTCTCTGTTTGAAGCCAAATGTGTGTCAGTGTATGTCTGTGATTGTCCTTTACACACTCTTCAAGCTGATCATTATATTTTAAATTGACATTGGAACCACCATCTTACTTCTGTCATTTTAACAAATGTTTTCCAGGGTCCATAAGCTTTGCTTGATGAACGTTTAGCAAAATATTTTATGTGAAAAAGAAATTAGCAGTATGGGTATGTGGAGTGAAAGGGAAAACTCAACTGCAGTGCTCATACATACATACATACACACATATATACACACATAAATTGGCCGATGCTGCTGTAGTGAGGAAGGAAACTGTGAACTTCTCTACACCCATTAAAATCTGGGTTTTAGAGCACTTTTGTATCTATGTCCCTGGGGAGTTTTAAGAAGCTGTAGTACTGTTTACTACTGAGACTAAAAAAAGTAACTAGAGTACTAAATCGCTGAGGAGGTCAGTTTACAAAAACTGTCGACAACAAAATTTAAATTGAAATGGCCAGTAGGGGTAAACATATAATATCATAATAATCTGCAGTGTAATCCTAGACTCACTAGTTGTCAGGTATTTTATTGCATAAGGATATGATATATTAATTTAAAAGGAATGAAAAAATGTACAACATAATAACTGTTGAAAAGATGTAGGTAGTCATCAATTGAAGGGCAATGACAAAGCAGTCACAGGGGTTGGGAGCAGAAGACAAGCTAGTGCATGGGATCAGCTTCGAAATACTGCGTGAGACTTGGCTTGAAGGGGCTCTGTGTAAGCAAAATGTTTGTGTTCATCAGTATTCTTGTGAGTGTGTGTTTTACAAGAAGCATTCCTGAAAGTGAGGACTAAAATAGCCTGAAGGGGCCAAGTGGAAATCGTGGTCCCATGACCCCTCCTGTGGCTTGGGCCCAGCTGTGTTGCACTAGGCATCTGCCAGCTAGAGGACAAATCTGTCCCTTATTACTAACACACACATACACACACACACTTACACACACAAATGAGGCTCAGACAATGTGAAAAAGACACTCAGATACAGACTAACATGAAACCCTGTGTCTCTCTCTCACACACACATGGATCAATTTCAGTGATCTATCTACTTGTTTGTTGGGGGGCATATCCTCTTTGAGTGGGATAGAGGGCAGTTGTGGTTTGAGGAAAATCCTTTCACTGCATCTCTCTAAAGTAGTAAATCAAATCAAATCAATCAAATCATTTGTTTCCCCTTATAACAACCCCAGAAGCAATGCTCAGCAATCACTCACTTCAGTGGCTTACACAATTGATGAAGAGAAAACATTCTGGGAAAAGAAGGAGGATAAAAAAGGCATAAATGTTTCTTTATGGTGTGAGACAGCACAGGAGCATGTCCGATGGGGTTAAGTTTGCAAGTTTGAACTTATTTACATTTCATCTGCCAAGTCAGAGTTTCCTCAAAAAAATTCACTTACCAATACATGGACATCTGAACTTTCAAGTCATAGGATATGGTTAAATATGTAACTCCAAAACCATATGTTGTCATATCAGTCTCCACTCTTTTGGTTTCAGTCTTTCCAATAGCAGATCCTAAACATGGCTGTTGAAATTTGCTAAACCATTTGTATTCGGTATTATTTTGAACAGAATTACATAATGATGTCTGCATGCTTTTGACTGTGTAGTGTACCAGGTTTGGATAATTTAATGTCAAAGGTGCTCAAGGTATCTGCTGTTTTATACTGGCAGTTTTGGTGAATGTCACAATCAGCATGTTTCAAAAGCAAAACATGGAGTGAAAAGCAGCATTCTCACAGCTCCCATATTATGTAAAGTACAACTTTTTATGGTTTTCCAATAAAAATATGTGTCCATAGCCTGTTTACTGAAACTTCCAAAAAGAGAAAAGTGCATCCTCTCCCTGTCTTGCTTGCTCCACTTTTCAGAAAATGTGTGCCCACATGCTCTGTTTCATATGTGCACCCCTTTTGACGTAAAGAGGGAAGTAGCCACACCTCCAGCTAGGTGAAATTCCAAGTGCTGGGTGTCGGCACTGCTGTCGCTGTTGTTTTCCTCGCTGAGGGGCTCCAGTAGATCAACGGAGATGTTTAATGTACAAGCAGAGCACACTAGTTCCTCTGTTGTTGGCTGCAGGAATGAGCACAGAATTCTTCATCCACTCCTACATTCTGACCCCATGACCAGTGAATGACCCAGTGAATTGTTTAAACTGCTTTACTTTATATTTAGCCAGTTCAGCCAGTGTTAGCACTACAGCTAATATTTCAGATAGATAGATAGATAGATAGATAGATAGATAGATAGATAGATAGATAGATACTTTATTAATTTCCAAGAGAAATTTGCATTTACAGCAGCTTGACAAGGGGGAAATAATAGTGTAATAAAGAGGCATGCAAGGTGCTAAACTATAGTATAAAGAGTGATAAAAGTACAATATAAAATGAAAATAAAAATAAAGTCAAATAAGATCCAATCTGACACTTTTTATATATATAATATACATTGCAGTTGTGCATAGTGACAGTGTGTAGCATACAGTTGTGCAGTTTGTATACACTTAAAGAAATCATCATATAGATGTGTGTGATAAAGTGCGTGTGTGTCCTCAGGTGCGTGGTGTGAGTGTGATAAGGTTTGTCTGTGTCCTCAGGTGCGTAGTGTGTGTGATAAAGTGCGTGTGTGTCCTTAGGTGCATGTTGTGAGTGTGTAATAAGTCCAGGGCTCCTCTCGATAAGTGTTGAAGAGCCGTATGGCGTGGGGGAGAAATGATTTCCTCAGTCTGTCAGTGGAGCAGGACGGTGACAGCAGTCTGTCACTGAAGCTGCTCCTCTGCTTGGAGATGGCGCTGTGCAGTGGATGATGTGAATTGTCTATAATGGACAGGAGCCTGTTCAGCGTCCGTCATTCTGCCACCGATGTCAGGCTGTCCAGCTTGGTGCCAATGACAGAGCCTGCCTTCCTCACCAGTTTGTCCAATTGTGCGGCATCCTTCCTCTTGAGGCTGCCCCCCCAGCACACTACTGCGTACAGGAGGGAACTTGCTACCACAGACTGGTAAAAGATCTGTAGCAGCTTCTTGCAGATGTTGAAGGACGCCAGCCTTCTGAGGAAGCCTTCCACGCCACCAGGTGTGATCCTACTCCCATCTCTGTCAGTTTGTCCCTGAGCTGAGGCTGGATGGTGTTAAAGGCGCTGGAGAAGTCCAGAAATATAATCCTCACAGCACCACTGCCTCTGTCCAGGTGGGAGAGAGATAGATGGAGCAAGAAGATGATGGCATCCTCCACTCCCACCTTCTACCGGTAAGCAAACTGCAGAGGGTCGAGAGCATGGTGGGTCTGTGGCCTCAGGTGATGGAGCAGCAGCCATTCCATGGTCTTCATCACGTCAGGGCGACTGGCCTGAAGTCGTTCAGCTCACCAGGATGTGATTTCTTTTGGACTAGAATGATGCAGAATGATGCTGAGGGGAACCCTCACCTGTCCTAGGCTCATGTTGAAGATGTGCTGTAGGGGGTGTCCCAACTCCCGCGTGCAGGCCTTCAGTAGTTGTGGGGATACTCCATCTGGGCCTGCAGCTTTGTTGGGGCGCAGTCTCCTCAGCTCTCCATAAACCCGAGCTGCTGTGATCGTTGGTGGTGGAAGGGGGGGAAGGGGGATGGCGTCCTCTTCTGTACTAGTGATGGCTTGTGAGAGAAGGTGGGTGGGGGCTGCTGTGTTAGGAGGTGTGGATAGGATGGGCTGATCAAACCTGTTAAAAAACTGGTTTAACTGGTTTGCCCTTCCCACATCCCCCTCAATGGGGGCACCTCTCTTTGAGCTGCAGCCAGTGATGGTCTTCATGCCCTCCCACACCTCTCTCATGTTTTTTTTCTGCATCCTTTGTTCTATTTTCCTTCTGTACTGCTCCTTCGCCTCCCTGAGCTGGACTCTGAGTTCCCTCTGTACCTGTTTGAGCTCTTGTCTGTCACCATCTTTGAAGGCCTTCTTCTTCTGTTTCAGAAGGCCCTCGGTGTCACTGATTATCCAGGGCTTGTTGTTGGCAAAGCAGTGTACAGATCTTACTGGAACAACAACGTCCATACAGAAGTTTATATAGTCCGTAGTGCAGTCAACCATCTCCTTCATGTTCTCGTTGTGAGACCCCTGCAATGCGTCCCAGTCTGTGGTCACGAAGCAGTCTTTCAGAGCCTGCTCGGCTTCAGGAGACCACTTCCTAAATGAGCATGTGGTTGTTGGTAGTCTCCTCACTCTTGATGTGTAGTGAGGTTTAAGCAGGACCAGATTGTGGTCTCCTTTCCCCAGTGCAGGCAGGGGGGTGACGCTGTATGCATCCTTTACGTTTGCGTACATCAGATCTATTGCCCTGTTCCCCCTGGTTTTACAGTCCATATACAGGTGGAAAGCAGCCAGTGTTTTGTTCAGAGTGACATGATTAAAGTCCCCAGAGAATTGCATTAGAGCCTGAGGATGCTGTGTTTGTATTTTAGCGACCGCGCTGTGGATGATGTCACATGCAGCCTTCGCGTTGGCGCGGAGGGATGTAAACAGTGAGAACAATGGCATGGCTGAACTTCCTGGGCAAGTAATAGGGTGAAGACTTACAGCCAGGAGTTCAATGTCCCTGCAGCATGTGGAGATTTTAATGTTCATGTGCCCAGGATTACACCACCGTTTGTTCACATACAGTGCGAGTCCCCCTCCTTTGCACTTACCACAGGCTCTTGTGTCTCTGTCCTCTGACTGTGCTGAAGTCTGGTAGCTTCACGTTAGTATCTGGGATGCTAGCTGTTAGCCACATTTCAGTAAGACACAATAAACTGCACTCCCTGAATAACCTGATGTTCTTTGTCAGCCAGTTCGTCAATCTTGTTTGTTAGTGAGCTCACGTTTCCCATGATCATCGAAGGTACCGGAGGCTTGAATCTCCACTTCTTTGCTAGCCGCTTAGCTTTTAGCATAGTGCCGTGTCTGCAGCCTTGGTACGGCTTCCTTACGTCACCAGGTAAACACGGAACCACACCAATGCAGGACTTTGCTCTCAGAGCGTGTAAAAAGTTACTCGAAAAAACAAGTCTCGGCTTGGTAGAATCCATATCCATAGGATAGAAGATACGTTTCCAGAGAAACCAAGAAAGTTAGATAGGAAAAGTAGAAAAAGTGTGAGAATGCACGGAGCTGCTTGAGAGGCTGCCACTCGCATCAGCGTCGAAACATGGGTGGCCTGCATCAAGATCAGGATCATAAAAATTTCTATCCTCTGGACAATAACTTTTGTTGAGGTTGCTACCCTTGTAGCCTGCTTTAAAATCATGACACGATGACTGTTCAATCCATTTACCACAATGTTCACAAAATTGAGTTGGAAATATTATCCAAAATGGTCAAAACTGCACATTTCTGACATGTTCCAGTCCCAAGATATAATTTTGGATTTTTAATAGAGAGTAGAGTAGAATAAAAGTAGAGTACACTTTGTCGTTTATATATCTCATTACAATGGGTAACAGAAAGTTGTAAAATCTTTATCTATCTTCATAGTCATAGTAGGAATTATGTGTTCTTTTATTTCAATAGTGATCATTACTCAATAGTTATCTGTTACCAAAGTATTTAATTAACATAAAGTGAAGAGTTTCTGTGTTTCTTGTTTAGTTAGGCTACATAATTGATTAATTTTACCATTCTTTTCTTGCATTGCTTAACTCTTCATTATGAATTATGTTGATATTCTAATGGGTCATGGTGGATGAAATATACACATGTATGTTTCTATTTATTTTTCATGCCGACACGACCAACTAAAATTATATAACTCTGAAACCTGACTCTTGAACAGCCGTTTGAGACAAAGACATGCAAAATATAGTGCCCTGATTGGTGGGAAGCCATGAATACTGCTGGGATGTGTGCCCAAACCCTCTGGAAACAAACACCAGGAAATGCGATTTTGCACTCTTTTAACTCTTAACTCTTGATTCTCTTAGTTTGTGAGTCTTCTCTTAACTCTTTTAGTTTTTTCTTGACTCTTGAGTCTTACCATCTTAAACTGGCCTCATAATGCATAGTGTTTCCTTCTACTATAGTTCAAGAGTCATAATATTTATAATATACATAATATACAACTCAGAGTAGCCACAAATAATTTCCTTTGGTATGACTGAGTTGATGTCAAAACAATAAGTGAACCAAAATAATTTTGAGGAAATTCCATTTCCAAATTTCACCTTTTCTTTTAGAATTGATCATTAAAACTTTGTGTAAAGTTAATCATAAGTGTCTATATAATCTCTTCCTCCATTCCCCATTTATCATTCAATCTCACTATCATCATTTTATTATTTGTCATCTTTATTCAACTCAGAATTGATCTCTTGATAAACATTTTGAAATCGTTGTCTTGTGAGTTTCTTTGAAGTTGAGAATGTGATCAAGTTGATTGAGAATTCAGGTCTTTCAGATAGCCTATTTGACTGATGCAAAATCATTGATTTGATTAAACTATAGGTTGAGTTATTGGTAATTAATAATTCATATATTAATCATCTAATCAATTAATTTAATTGACTAATTTTCCTTTTCAAATGTGGTGCCCCAAACAAGTGAAAATCCATCATAAATTCATTAAGTCCACAATCCACTAAATAAGTGATATATTCTTCTGATGTGATATGGCTTTTGTGGATTGATTTGTATATTTGCTTATGTATTTTCTTGTACTCTGTTATCGTTTTACTGTTATATCTCGTATCCTATGATGTTGTCTTTTTAACTTGTCAAAGTTAAACTTTTAAAAAACGTATACATAACTTAAACTTATTTAACTTATCTTTTTATCATCTTTTTTACTTCACTAATCTTATGCTGTTACTGTGCCTATATTTGTGAGGCATTTTCAACAGTTTTGATACTCTCTTTGCTATATAACCATATAGATAGTTGTGTTTGCCTCCCTGTTTTATCTTTTACAGTGTTTACTGCTCTTGTCTTACTTGCTTGGCTTTTCAAAGCACTTCGTAAATTTCTGTTTTTAAATGTGCTATGTAGATAAAGTTATTATTATTATCATCATCATCATCATCATCATCATCATATATATACAATAGAACATATATATACATATATGCATATATATACATATACATATATATACATATACAGGGATATTTGGCTTTCAGGTGAAATTTGTGGAAAATGTAATAAGTTCATGCTACAGTGATATCATATCATCAAAGCAAGACATTTACGTAGAAGGATGCACTGGTGATTTCCTCATCTCAAACAATTTATTGAAACAAAAGGTAACAACACTGGTAGTTACACCACAACAAAAAATTCCAACGTCTCAATATCTCGTCATGTGCCCTAGAGCATCAATTACAGCTTGACAACGACGTCTCATGCTGTTCACAAGGCAACTTATTGTCTGCTGAGGCATGGCATCC
>JAQMCX010000579.1:0-10688 GCA_029814765.1 Acanthurus leucopareius | reverse complement strand
CTGAGGTAATGGTGCTGATCAATTTTATTTATTATTATTTATTAATTTTATTTAAGTTTATTTTTCAGTATCAAATGGCTCAATTAGTTGGTTGAAAATGTTTATAGTTTACATAAGAATTTATTTTTGTTGAATTAAAGGCAAATTGATGCATCTTTAATTAGCTGGGGGCAGATCTCAGGCCCTGACAGTCTTTTATACTGCTCAGACGGACCTGAGGGGGGCCACTGCGGGGGCACAGTGGCGCGAAAGAAATCTTTAGGACTGTGCATGTGCAAGGAATAAACCGAATAGTGACAGCTCTTAGAAGGCTGTGCCTATACTCATAGAATCTGGGGTTATGAACCCTAATCAACATTTGTTTGGCTTGCAGCTCATAAACCACTGCCTTGATTTTTGGTTGTTTTTGATTTTCTGTTTTTGTTGTCCTTCCTATATGGTTGCAATGGATTGCTGTTCCCACCGCTAACAGACTGGCCATATGTGGCTCAGACGTCCGAAAGTGGTTTGAGTATTGCATCTCAAATGCATCCTTAAAGTGTCTTGGGTGCATTCTCACCTGTACTTAAGGCTGTTCACTTATGATTGGATCACTCAGGATGAATGATAAAACCAGCTGGGAACAGGGCTAGACATCATGTTTGTGACTTTTGATTTACTGCTGAATCACAATCAGTTTGACCACCTCTGCTCTCCTGTGTTTCCACTCTTTTGATATGTCCAGATCATATTTTTGCAAACTTAAGTTTTCTACTTCTGCTGTAACACTGCTTCCTGAAACTTTTTGTTTTAAGGTTGTTGAACCGGTTTTCTGTGCATTACATCCCAACGCCTCATTATAATTTAATTTTTGCGCAAGACAGATAGATGAGAAATTCACATAAATATCCATCTACGAGAGCTATTTATCACCACTGTTACTATCAATTATTCTGGCACACACATATTCAACGTATAACAAATGCAAGAATAAGAGAAAGAATAATTAATATGGGAAAATCTATAATCAATCATTGGCCAGTAGTAAATGAGTATAGCACTAGCGCACTCTCTCTCTATAGACCATTTCTAAATGGAATGCTTGCCATTATGTTCAGTGGCTCAATAAGGGGCTATAATGAAGATGTATGGGAACTGTGGAACCATTTGTTCAATACATCAAACAGTGTAATTCATATGTCAATCTTCATTTTAGCACTGTCAACAAGAAAACTCGGTAGTCTGCAGAGTATTAGATCCTGAAGGAACCCTTAACACTAATTATTTAGTTGGGAAGTGGAATTCCTAAGCAAAGCTATCCCAATCATTCATTCCAGAGTTGGTAAAACTGTGCAGTCTGATACTGTGGCTCATGGCTCATGTCATTTTGGCAAATCCTATTTTAGCTCATGCAATGAGCCATATAATAAAGTGGATTTGATTGCATTGGAATGGAAGGTAGTTGTTTATAGTTTAATAACTCAAAAAGTAAAGGTACTTTAAATCCACCCATTTAACCCCAAAATCTGATAAAAAGCTTCAGATGCACTGAGGATACTAAATATTGATGTCTTTAACACAAAAAATGTTAAAGGTAACAACATTCAACAGCAGGTTCAGTAGGCAGCAACTTTTTTTAAAAACAAAAATATCAGTTTCACTGTCAGTTTCAAAAATTCATCATGACCCCTTTTTCCTGCTTTATTGCTAGTGGATATTATAACTGAATCAAGTGCCTTAGCCTGCTCACATAAACTGACTTCAAACATAATCTTATCATCTGTGTCACCAAACTTTTAGTTCTCTCTTAAATGAACTAGGAAATTTTAGCTTTGCAGCACAACGACAGCAAGATAAACAAGAGCAACATTTAATGTCTAGACATGTGGTAAGATCAGCTTCTGTCAGCTTTAATGTCCAGTTGGCTACCCTGTCCCTGAGATCTTCAACAGCAGGTCTGATAGCCGTTGAGAATTAATTAATGAGCAGTTGTAACAATGCCCTTCACTTGTGATATCACCTGGAGGGATTATACCTGATATGCATTAATGTACACGTCAGGGAAGAGAACATCTCTACACAAAATCACAATTTCATTGATTCTTGTTAATAGAAAAGATAAGGGCTTGCTTTGTTAAACTCAGTTAATCTAGACTACATTTTTACACACGAGACAAATTACTAACTGTCATCCCTTTACAGGGTCTCTCACCAAGATCTCCAAAGCATAGTTTATATATTTAGAATATACTTACTGGTTTAATTCATGAATTTCTTCAATTGAACTGAAGATGCTCTCTCTAATGTCCTGCCGCAGGGTTCTTTTGGCCTTCAAGAGCTTCACAAAGTACTGTAACATGAGTGCAGAGGGAGAAAAAATTGAAATATTTCCCATATTTAATTTAATAAGCTAGAACTGAGCTGTATCTGATTGCCTTTGATAAACAAATATTATGATTTTTAATTTTTATAAGGACTAGCTTTCACTGTATCTCAATCACTCTACTACTACACAAAACATTTGTAGTGTCTGACAACAGGGATTTAGCCCAGACTGGCTATTAGCATTTAGTGATGTGGCATGTCTAACTGGTTCATATAAAGTACAAGCACAAAGGGATGCTATTGTACTTCAACACTTGCAATAAAGCAACAGCTGTATTTGTCTCAAGTCATTTAAAACTGAAAATGGGATTAGCAAATTATATGTGAATTAGGCCTAAAAATGAAAATGAACGAGAGACGTGTAAGTTAATGTGTAGAAATGAGACTGTAGCGGTGGATGGAAAAGTCTGTTCTCTCCCAATCAGACACAGGAAGAGTGCCAGAAGTGCTACTTTATATATATTATCCATTATGTTCCACTGCTACACCAAAACATATGAAGTGCATTTTTACTGTATCTTTGCCTCTATGTTAAATCTTTTGATTCTGAAAATGTTTATTATTGACATTTACTCTTTATTTTTGTCTTTATTTGTTGTATAAATCTTACAATACAATCTCAGTCAACCACCTTTTTTGCCAAATAAGAAGGTTGTTGCACCCGAATCATGAATATACACTTCAACACAAACTCCAGCAAAAAGTGCTTCTAATTGTTAAAGTAAATACTGCAAAGTGTATTTGCAAACATCTGCAAACATCAAACAGCTGACCTGTATGTGAACACCACAGTCCAAATCATTTTAATCAGATTTTAACCTGCCAGCTCATAAGTCCTGAGTCTGTGCACTGTGTTATTGAGACCATGTGTAAACAGAGTAGGTAACTTTTTGAGCAACTCAAAAGGAGTGAGTTGACATGCTGATGTTTTAATGTTGCTGCTCTCTGGTGGGATCTAAAGTGTATGGAGAACAATTACTTCTTTTCTGTTGCCTGTGTATGGCTTTCCTCTGTTTCATTTATTAAGGAGGTCTGTCAAAATACATGCTGCATTTTTATCAACGCAAAAATAGCCAAAATTCAGAATAAGTCAGAAGCCTTTCACTTATTGTTGATAGGGTTGGGTTAAAAAAATGTATTTCATTGATTTGAATCAATTTTCCCTTAAAATGTCCAATATTGAATCTTAAATCCCAATATCAGTCTTTTAATATGTGTCTCATTCTATGCTGCATGTATGTAGCAGCTGCGTCCCCAGTCTAGCATGACCTTTTTCCCAAGATCTTGTGGCTTCATGAGCATTGCTTAACATGAGCAACATGGCAGGAGTAGCTCCTCCCTAGGCACTCCCACCGCGCCTAAAAGCTGATGTATAAATTAATTTTGGACTTAAAAAAACACAAACTCAGCAAAGTGCTGGACAAGAGCAAAGCCATACGACAGGTATACAATCTGGAGGTGAAATACTGCAGAAATACAAACTCTGCAACCATTTAGCAAAAATCATCCAGAAACAAGGTCTATGCTGGAGCCGAAACAAATCAAAGTGAAGAAGGCATTTGGCATTTATTTTACCATTAAACTGTCCATGTGCTCAAAAAATAACTGAGGCTGTCTCCACTTTCATATGCAACAGTATAAGGCCATGCATTACTGTACAAAATCTGAACTGCAGCTGCCCTTTTGCAATAAGGAGTCAGCTGAGGTAGCTCAGTTATGATCTGAGTCATCATCATCAAGTATAGAAGAGGAAGAATGACATAAAAACTATGTCTGTTACGTGGGGACACAACAAGGCGTAGGAACTCCTTATCCTCCAAACAAAGAACAAGATCAACTGCCATATAACAGGCACAGCAAATGATTGTTTTTTTCATGTTATGCTGTTATTTACCCGTTGCGCATGTTACACCACACACTAGATACAGAGTCTATTGTGTGACATGGCACATGTAACATCACTCTACATTCCGCAGCGCCAAAATGCTATGTATAACTCCACACTGTGATGGCATTTCATCAGCATTGTTTAGTTCTGTGCAAATAAAAAAGGGCAGTATGATGAAGAGACTCTGTGGCATGATTTCTATGTAAAAAGGGCTTTTGATTTATAGTGGGACTAAAGTTATTCAAATCCCTTACATGGCTTGGTATGACTATCCTCTCAATTACCATTAGCTAGATGAGTGAGAGGTAGGTATTTACAGATTTGTAAATACCATATCACTAGTTCCAAACAGGCATGGTTATAACGACACGTGTTGGATCAGCTAATATGGTTAAAACAGATTTGTAATGCAGTTTTGCCATCACTGTTCTCCATTGGACTCCATTCAAAAAATCTTTTAAATGCAATATTGCATGCACAGTTTGGATTTGTGTGCTCTGACTAATTGAGTACTCAGTTAACACACCTGTCATAATTTTGTTTTAATCAAAACTCAGTTCCTAACATAAGCTCCTGGTGTTTTTTCACCATTCTTTTTGAAGAGAGTCATAACCAAAGCAACAAGCAAACCAGCTTTAAGTGATCAATTATTTACAAATAAGTGCCATGGGTTAAATAAATCAAATAGATAAAATGTATGCTGATGCAAAGAGTGGTTCATGAGGAGCTCTAAAAAAGGCTAATAAACATTATTTGGTAAGCAAAATTGGCATGTCAGCAAACAAACTTTAAAGTGATAAATCAGGAGCAGAATTTAGCGCACAATGAGTTATTTGGGCTAATTTTGGCCAATTGACTATGAAACAGGTCCTTCTTTCTTCAAGAGGTTATTGTGTGGGAATGACAGTAATTGTGTCATCTAAAACAAAATGCTGATGCAAGCCCACACACTTCCTACATTAACAACTGCATTCCTTTACGATACTACAGCCTGTCACACAAAAGGACAAAAAACACCAACTGCTCAATTTCCCTCTTTAGAAAACTTATAAAAGATTTACTTGCATACCTTAATGTGCAACTTAAGAGCATCAATATTCATATTTTTTAATATTTTAATATACTTTTGTATTGTGAAATATAATCAGTTCTAGAGTACGTACAATGGTAACGAGCTCTAGCTGTTGGCAGTAGCGTTGTTCTGTCTGCACCAACTGCCTTGCTGTCGAGCTGCGTTTTTTCTCCCAGCGTTCCCTCTGCTCCTGGACACTGGTGCATCCGAGGGGACCCAATGGACCAGGGGAGAAACTCATGGTTACAGTGAGAGATGAAGAAGACCCTACAGAGACACAAGCAACTGGACCAGGTCAGGGTCATATATGGGCATTGCACTAATAATAAACCAAACATGATGACACATGCAAACAAGTGTATACTGTAATTCTGAGTTTGTATAACTTCTATCCATGCAAGTGGGGCTACTCAATGTTTACAAATAGACCCCTTACCAGATGAAACCAAATGTATGGAAGATTAACGCTAACAGAGTGACAACAGCAACTGACAGTTTAAATTATTCAACAGAGAGGTTTACACTTTCTTTAAAACTACATATTGAGAGGAGTTAACCCAGAAAGCACCACAACCAGTCATGTAAAAGCAATAGTTGTACAGTTTACAGGCCTGCACAAGCACCAATCCAAAACCATTACCTTAAAAATATAAATACATTATTATTTCTGTTTCTAATCTAATCTAATTTCTAATGACTGACCTTGTATGATAGTTATGTTATGGTTATGATTGACAAGTTGCTTGCTATTCAGGGATACTAGAGACTTGTGCATACAAATCTATTAAGTTGCATGCAATTGTCTAAAAATGTGCACCATGTCCTTCCTCTCTATGACTGTTAGATTTTGACCCCGCCTTATGTCCTTTCTGAACAGATAAAACCTTCTAACTAGCTCACTGAGGTGAGGAACAATTCAAAATTACAACCATTTATTGATTATATATGCCACTTCAGTCAGTTTTAGATTACTCAATGATAATAGAGTATGTTTGCTGGACACTAGCTAACTGAAACTATAAGAGCCAAAAAGACAACCAGTCAACTTCTTCGGCAAAAACAAAAAAAAAATGCTATCTGAAATTTGAATCTTACCTTTCAGTGAATTTTTTTTTAGACCAATAGATAATAAACATCATTTTTTCTGTTTTAAAGGGAAACATTTAATACGGTAAAGGAAAAATAATGACTTGATTAGACATAACATCATAAGTTTTGTTATTGATAGAAAGTGGTTACATGAGGTAAGTTTTTATCATGTAAGCACTTACAGAAGTAGAATTCAGAGAATTCAAAGATTCCAGATCAATTCTCTAAAGGACTGAATATCAGGTTGTTTGCTCTGTTGGATGCATAGCTAAAGCATCAGTTGCTGGCCAAACAGCAACTGCTTATTTAAGTTCAACAACTAGTTTACCCTTTTCTGGGGGGCCCCACAAAGAATCACCCATTGATTATGATTTTGGAGGAGGGGTTTATGTGTTTCTATAATATGATAAAATATGTTCTTTTTAAAAAAAAACAAACACATTTTTTTTTAAGACCTGTCTGATTCTATCTTTAGTATACTCTCTTTCTTATAAAGTAAAAGTATTTTGAATAAATTTCTCATTTGATTAATGAGGTAAATGGTAGAATACTTGATAACTCAAAAAACTGATTGCTGCAGCTCTATTATCAGGTATTGTTTACATAATGTGCAGGGTTAAATGCACATTAATTCTCCCTTACAAAAATAAACTACATGTGCACAATTAGGTATGTTACCTCGAAATCAGATTAGTGTTTTGGTGGCAAAAATATTTCTCAGAGGGAATGGCATAGCCCTGGATTTCCCTGGCTAGTTACACAATATCTTTCAGAAAAATCCTGCAGATTCCAAATCCAACACCTGTTTAAGTTTGATGAACATTTCTTATTTTCTACAATAATCACCATTCATCACAATGAATATTATTAGTTATTGGTGGTCACTTACAAAATTAATATGGGCACTTTTTCACACATGCCAGTTTGTCCCTTAACCAGCTTTGGTATTCTTTTAAACCTCCAAACTGATCTACAGTCCTGGAAAACCAGTATCCTCCCGCCACATTTATGTCTTCTCCTTTGTTTAGAAGAGCAAGGAGGGCAGAAAGCAGACCTTTAGCTGCAATTAACCCCTGTATGGTTCACAAGATCCCTGCACTGTAAACAAGATGGCCTAATCAATGCTAACCAGAGTATACCTCTCTCACAGGGAAATATTAACATGGTGAGCCCCACTGTGAATGGATGATGACCTTAACTACAGTACCATTCAATATACCTCTGCAGTTAATCATAGAGCCTCCGCACTGAGGGTTCCAATTGTGAACTTGTGCACGCCTAAACTCTACTAATAGGGTTCCGTTAAACCCAAGAAAAAATATTACTGGGCTAGATAAGACAAGCAGGCCCATACTCATTCATGAAATCTTCGAAGAGACAAGCTTATTCTCATATTAACTATGGTTATTGTAACATAGGGATGTTGAAGGTTTTCAATGTGGTAATTCTCCTGGACCCATATGTGATCATCACAGAGGGACCATGGATCCCAAATACAAGGTATTGCTGGACTGACTGAAAGTTAGTTAGACTGTCTGTTGCAGATGATAGTAAATATGTAAAAACTGAAAAAATAAAATAGGAGTTCCTATATTGCGCCAGTTAAAATCACATCACACTTATCTTTTTTTCCTGGCGCTGGTCATACATAATGACCATTCATCAATATAAACAATATCCAATATCACAGAATTTTCGTCCATCCAAATACTTCACTGTTCAAATCGGACAATAATAGTTTTGGCTAATGGTGCTTTCACAAAATATTAGCCTAACACAAAGAGATTTTTAGTGTTGTGTTATAAAAACCAGGTAAATCCCTAAGTTCTCGTCAGGTCAGGCGGACACAAAAAGGGCTGGATAACTGAGATAAAGCTTAAGACAGACTTCCCTTAAATATTACTTCTAATGGTCAAATAAAGTTTGTATGTATATTAACAGCGGCGGCACTTGGAGATGCTTCGTCAAACGATACTAAACCTTATGTTCCTCTGTTAACTAACGTTTAATGTTGCAATAACGCGTAACATATAATTCTTTTGCAAAAGAATGGTAACGTTACCCTACTGCTTGCATGTGTTAAAAGCAATGAAAGAGACCTCTTTTAATTTTTTAACAATAAACTAACGTTATTTGCTATAGTATCGTTGCTTCGTGTGAAATAAACAACAGCATAAAATGTCTCGATGACGCTTATAGAAGCTTTCACTCACCTAACTTACGTTGTCCACTTCTAATCAAGGCGCTCTTTTTGAGTTATTCTTCCTTTTTCCGGGCTGCGATCTTGACGCAAACTGTGATTGGCTGCTTCAAACTCAACCAATAACAGGAAAAAAACAGCCAACTGATAAGAAGAACAAAATATTGAGACGGCGTTTCAGTGGGTCTGCTCCCTGTCACGTACCGACTGGGCGGGGTTAGCACTAAATTTAAACCGGGCCTTCCAGCGGGAGGTTCTTAAACTGCAGGCAGCGATTTTGACCAAAACATATAAAGCGCGCATGGCGGAATGTCCCCCAGGTCAGTCGAAATTTTCGGCGGAACAAATCTGTAAATGTGGGCGCCACCTCCTGCGAGTAGTCGAGTATATTAGGTTTATCTTATGTGATAAGTAGGGAAATGAGGTAGAACTTTTATGTTATTCCTTAAATAAAGTCACCACTTAAGGTATTTGATTTGACTTGATTCGCTTAAGAAAAAAAGAGCATGTGGCCTCCAGAAGTACTGAGATAAGTCAAATTGGCTATACTCAAGAAATTTGCATTTGAAATCAAAAGACAAATATAAGACAGGAGTAGGTCTACTGAGGACCATTTTATTGTTGATACATTTACCTTAGGCTACATCAATATCACTTCATTATTCAGTATGTAGCCCAGTGGTTCTCAAACTGTGCCCTAGGAGGCCACCATAGAGAGGTAGTGAATGACCAGAAGAAAAATGGTGAAATGAAGTTAAAATATATTATTTATATAGAAAAAATAATAAAGAGTTTTCTTATACTATGATGGTGGCCTTCATGTTATGGAAATTTAATTTGAATCATGTTCTTGAATTGTAGTACCCAAACACTGAACAGTTTATTATTAGTATTATCAGTCCCCTCAAAAACTCATGACATCTGGCTTACACACCAGACTTGGTACAAACTGATATCTATTATGGTTTCCATTTTTGTTGCAACACATGCCAATGCCTCATTTGCCATAAAAAAGGAAGCTGTTTCTTAGGTACAAGGGTTGCTTAAAAACTCATGAAACTTGTCATGCACTCCAGATGGGGAATTTTTTGTTTTTTGTTTTTTAAATCTGATATGGATCTTGGGTGTTGTAAAATGCCTCAATTTGGTAATCTACAAAATCTCAACAAAGTACCCCTGACTTAAAAAAAGGTCTTTTGGTGCTATGACCTTTTTCTAACAGGAAGTCTGCCATTTTGAATTTATAATGATGTTTCATCACAAAAGCTACAGTTCTTACTCTACTTAACATGGTGCAATCTGCTCCATACTCCATGTTTAGTAAAAGTCCAGCCTTGGGTCTCAATCTACCCTCATTTAAATAAATTGTCATGGCGTGGTCCACACTCTATTTACCTTAACATAATGTCTAAAAAGTATGTGTTTTTAAGCACCACATAAGAGACCCAGAGGTGACAATGAGTATCAGAACACAAAAATGTAAAAAAAGCACATGAAAACTCAGAGCAGTGCCTACAGTTTGTATTCAGAAATTAGGCCTTGACAGTTGCACATTGGGGCCCACAGCCTTTTTAGACTTCTTTTTACTTTCAGACCTCCAATGGATATTACTGTGTGTGTGTAAAGTTTTATCTATTTACTCTAAGATACAACCTAGTCTCAGCAGTTTGTAGCTCATTATAAGATGCTGTCATTAGTAAAGGACACAGGAGGCTATGGAATTAAATTTATGAGAACTGGTGACTTTAAGATGAAAAAATAGGATGCCTTTTTCTGGAGCACATCCAGGTTGCATTTCTTCTTGCCTGCTGCTCCACAGAGCAGCAAGAGCACTGACATGAAGTGTGCAAGACAGCACATAAGTGAGAAGGGAGACTACTAGAAACTTGTGGACTGATGAAGAGCCAAATACTATTTTTACTGTACAAACAACAAAATAGATCCTTACAATGTGTTTGCATAGTTTGTTTTTTAAATGAAATTAAATATGATATGAATATGATCAGAAGAGTGGGGGGGGGGGGGGGGGGGGGGGGGGGGGGGGGGGGGGGGGGGGGGGGGGGGGTGGGGGGGGG
>JAQMCX010000578.1:0-10690 GCA_029814765.1 Acanthurus leucopareius | reverse complement strand
CAACCTGGGCCACCTGGTGACATTACCTGCGCCCCCTGTGGCTTGGTGGAGAAAAATAACAAAAATGGCTCTTACAACATATATTCATTTACATCATACAGTCACAAGTTAACAATAAGTGTCTAAATTGACTGAATTATTTAGAGTTAAACTGATTGTCCTGTCATTCTTTTGCTCATTCTAACACAGACGTATCAAACATCTGTACCTAAGCTTTTCAAGAGCCACTATTTTGATGAGCCAAAGAAGAAAAAGTGTATGTTTCTCACAACAATAGCATTTTTTTTTTTTTACAAGATTTACATGAATAATTTAGTCAACTGATGCTGCTAAAAGCAGAAAACAATAAGCATGTCTTCTAGCAAGTGATGGGGTGCTTGCGGTTTACAAACTCACAATAATAATGTTTATTTTATTTGACAAAAACACCAATATTTTTTTACAAACTGATACTTTTTGTGTTTCCCTTATTATTCTAAAATGTTGTGTAAGAACAGCAACAAATAAAAAAACCTCCTAACTTGGCAAACTGACAGTAGTATTAATTACATGAAGATCCTTTCATAAAATATCTTGCTTTATTTAAGACTAGCTAACTGTCATAACAACAATCCCTACATAAAGCTGGGGTTGGTAATTTTATCCAGAATATGCTACTTATTATAATGGTTGAAAAGGTCTTTACATCCCAATAGCAATCAATAACTAATGATCTCTGAAAAAGGACAGAAAAGAGCTGTCATCTGTGATTGCTGTAATCCTGTAAAAACGCCGACCAATCACTGCCCCCCTGCTCGTACTCTACCCTACCGTACACCAGTCTGCATCTAGTGCACCTTGCCACCGCTGCTGGAAATACGTTTATGGAGAATAGAAGAGAAAAGCAAACATCACAACTACCACAGTTACTTGTTACAGCCTTTAACTCGGTAATGACGCATTTTCAAAACTTTTTCGCTCATCAGCCACTGTTGCTAGTGGCTTTCCAAAGTTACTAGCCACTCAGCATTTTCATTAGCCACAATTTTGTTGTCTGGAAATCAGATTTTATATCAGGTTTTTGATTCAATTAAAGACTATGGCGATGGATCAGTTGTAAAAGTGAAATGCATAAAGCACTAACATTACTTTACATTATTTCTGATGTTAATTAAGAACTTAAAAACTGAAATGACAGAGCAGTTAGCTCACCTTTCACCTTTCATCTAACAGCTCCTCCTTGTTCCATTACTTTTACAGACGGTATAAAACTACTCCTAGACATATTTAAAATTGATCTGCCGTCAACAAATGCTGAAAATGACCATTGTTTCGCCCAAAAATACATTTGGATGATTGACAGTGGTAAACCAGTAAAGCCAATTAATCACATGTACCTTCTGTGACTAGCCTAATTAGTTGGGATGAGAAAAAACACACAAGTCTTAAGAGCAAGCTTTTGGTCTCAACCCTCCCTTCTGGCAATGAGATGTGCTAAGGGTGTTTGTCCATTTGCACTTAAAATTCTGACAACAGTCAAAATGCTGGTAAGATCTGAGTAGGAATTTTAGCTTATCTTGTAATTCAGATTGGGCTCAAACCATGGCTTATAAATCATGCCAATCTCCTGCCTCTTCTTCTTTGTCATTCACTTCACGCGTTACAGTATTTTTGCAATTGAGCAGTCTACTGTACTTTTTTTACTTGACTGCTGTAAATAAAATGTTCAAAATACAGAACAATAAAACAATTTGAGATGAAATTCTGAAAAAAAATCACACAACATTGTAAAGATATCATGCATATAACAAATAATTTTGGCTAAATTTGATCATACATTTGGCAAATTAAACAATGTTGTGCATACAGCAGTATTTACAGGTAAAGTGACAGGTTAAAGTAACAGATTTACTGTCATCACAGATCAATCTTTTGACAAATCAAAACAGATGATATGAAGCATCTAAAGAATGTCTCTATCACATTTGGTAGCATTTGAACCAAGATTTAAGGAGACTGAAATGTTAATTAATTATGAATATTTTGCAAAATACAGGGTGATGAACTTCTGAATCGACCACAGGTGTTGAAGAAATTTTAGCTCTCTTGGACATGCTGGTGAGTTTTTTGGATTTATGAAATTTGTAGTGTGAAGTGTCTAGACATTTAGATTTTTAAAAAAATAATAATCAGTACCAAATTTAATTCATCTGAGTCACACCTCAAGATTGTGCAAAACGAATTTAAAAATTACAAAACAAATTAAAAAGATTGTTTGTGAGATATAAACTTTCCCTTTTGTGATTCCCCCTATATGTGAAGTGCAAATTGCTTTATTTGATATGTTCAAATAACACACATCAACATTTATATTAAGTTTTATGTTGATTTGATTTACAGACAGTTTTGTGTTAATATACATTTCAGCAAAAGTTAATCAGCATCTAAATTATTCACACTTGCTTCAGTCCATTAACAAAATCAATAGTTTCATACACTGAGGTCAAAAGATTATTCTAACAAAGTTTTGTGAAAATTCATCAAAATCTCTTGGAGTTGTTATGAAAAAACAGATGTGGACAACATTCAAATTTCCATGTCCCAAGGGGCCTGGCTTATATGGATAGATTTCTCTTTATTCCCCACAGAATAAAGGAAAAAAGGAGTTTTGTAATAATCCTTATAATAAAGGAGTAATGGTCTTTTAGAGTGTCACCTTCTGGTCAAATTAGTCAGATTTTATAAGCCTGAGCAGTGGGTGAGAATTAAAATTTAGCAAATTCAGTTATTATGTTTTCTGAGATAAAGAGTTTAAGTGAGTACTTATATCAATAATAATAATAAGTTATCAGCTTTTAAATGAAGGTTTAAGTTGTTTGGGATACATGCCAGCGACAATAACGACATAAAAGATGAACACTTCTCTCCTAATTAGGATGAAAGATAACCTCTCCTAATTATGTCTTTCAATGAACTTTTTAAGACTGTTAAACCAAACAGATTACTATATCAACAGTATATTTGTAAACTGAATGAAAAAAGATGCAGTATTTACAATCGTAAAGTTGGGGCACATTTTTAACAGGAATATGGTTGCGATTTTATAACACTTATTTGGTACAAATGTTTTCTTTACGATTATTTACAATTTAAACTGCAGTGTTGAGGAGTGTGAAATGCTCCCAAACCTTGTATGTTTTCCATCGTGATGATGTTGCCATGAGGTTACAGTTACAAACTGAAAATACAATGCCTAAGGTCCTGGCTATCACTATCAGGTATCAGGGCATGACAGTTATCAACCAAAAAGTCAGAAGAGTGAATTCAAATCAAAAAATAAATTGTCATAAATAGTCTCCTCCATATTATATCCACTAGTATCTGTGGGGTCATTAAAAATCTAAAATTTCTTTCATTTAAGTCAATTTGAAGGGTCATGTACTGTAACCTACCTTCATCAAGCCTGGGTATTCATTGGACGGTAGGCCATAAATGTTCACTTTGGACTCCTCACACTCAGTCAGCAGAAAGCAGGGAAAGGGCTTCTTCACACTGTAGGAGCCCGGAACCTTCTCTTTCCAGTAGCATACGTTAATCTTCACGACCTGTATTTGTGAAGCGAGGGAAAATTATCTGTACCTGACACATTTTAGGGGAATCAGTTAAGTTTTAATAAATGACCATACAGTGCAAAAGTTTGATACTCAAAACATCTTAGATTAAAATTCAGTGGGTTCTCTAACCACTAGCTACTGACTAAATGGCTTACAACTTATACACATCCTCCAAAAAAACAAACAAAACAAAAAGGACAAAATATGTCCTTTAATTTTCAAATGATAAATGGTCTCTTTGTATGCAATGTCCCTACAACTAATCTGTTAAACTGTTAACACATGACCATTGCAAAAGAACTTCAATGTACTTTCCTCTGATCTGTAACCTTGATGGTATGGATAGGCTCTGTGAATATTCTCATTCGTCCAGGTCAGAGTCATATTTGGGCAATTAAATCGAAAGCAACTGTATATTGCTGTCCTCAAAGGAGACAGCAGAGTACATACCTGATGAGTTAGCCTAACTAACCTTAGCTAACTCCTCAGGTCTCAGGACTCTGCTGTCTTTTTACATCTAAAGGAGAAGACACAGTCCTTTGAGGACAGCAATGTACATATTCTAGACAGAGAAGACAGATGGTTCAAGAGAGGAGTAAAAGAAGCCATTAACGTAAAAACAGAAAAACCTTCCCAAAACAGAGGAGGAGGTTTACGATATCGGCTTTTTTCTATTTAAAATGCTGTCCTTTCTTCCCTACCCAGGAGATTCAACAACTTAACCTCCAATAACAATAGCTGTGCACAGATGTCCTCTTGTGACTCTAACGGCTCTAACGACTGTTGTTAATAGGGTGGGTCCCTACCTGAGTCACACCTTAGACCACTAAGGACTCTTAAGTAGCCTATTTGGGAACACTTTTACAAAGGTTAAAATCCTCGGTTTTGTGCCAGATTGCCAGACTAACCTAGTCTAGTCTCTTGCGCATGAACTGTGAAGCCCCTTGGATTAGGGGTGAAACATCTTCACTGACAAATGACAAAGTCCAGTTGTGTTCGATTTAATTGCCCAGATAATGGATAAGCTCCTATTTCTTTAAGTCTGTCTAAAAACAACTGTCAGGTACCCATATGCTAGACGTAATTATTCCTCTAGTTTGTCGCAATTTTGAGAAGACAGAAAATCAGCCAAAATCCTTTTCTATAATTGAGATAATTTCAAAGGTGTAAAAGTACATCTTAGATGACTAAGACCTGTGACCTTTATTGTACTAAAACTGTCTAAGATTTTTATACAGATGTCAAGGTCTTGTTTTTTAAGAACTTGGCTCGGAGATGAATGTCCATCTGAGGCAAACAAGAGTCTTGGCAATGAAAGCAGCTAATAATCCTGCATTTGCAAAACAACTGGAGAAATATTCGGGAACTGTAATACAACAAAGTACGAAATCTGACACAAGTCAACAGTTGCTTTACTAAATCAACCAACTAAGTAAAGGGAAATAGAAAATTAATTAGGGAAGTATTGATAGAATCACAGAAGAGGAGGGTAGCAGTTAAAAAGAGGGTATTAAAGGAACTTTTAAAGTGATAAAAAATTGTTTGTTGTTGTTTGCCTGTCCATTATTTTCTTCTTTAGTTAGAGTTTTTAGGTTATGGTCATTGCTTCCTGTGTTGTAAGTTTCTCTGTAAGCGTAAGCTTCCCTGTACATCTTGTGCTCCTTGTGTTGCCAGAGTAACCCTGGTTTGTTGTTTTATTCAGTTTTGTGAGTTTTTTTATTATTTATATACATCTTTTTGTTGCTTCCTGGACTTCTGTTTGGATCAGCTTTCTTTATTAAAGCTAATTTTCTGTTGTGTTGGTTTCTTGCTCTTGGAACCATTCTTGAAAACCTGACTGAGGTTTTAAATAAAAAGCTATGGTACTAATGACATCTGGATTGTCATAAATACCAAGGATTAATCTTCTAATTAGCATTAATCTGATGCTCTCATAAAATTTATTTCAATATGTTTATGTATTTTGAGATTTGTGTTCTAACTGATGGCACAAGAGTAAAAGTAATAAGAACCCCTACAAACTATGTCCACATCATTTTTAATAGAAATGTAAACATCTGTTATCTACATGCTTTGTCAACAGTGTGAAATAAGTGAAATTTCCAGCCTATTGATGGTGCTTTAGAACAGATCAAGGGATCATTTAATTCCCCAAAAAAATGTTATCTAGGGAATTTTATAGGAAATGTTACATCAGTCTTGGCTGTAGTTATGGAGTGTGGGCTACCTCGGATCTTGCTGAGTTTGACAGGAGGATTAACCTCTATGCATGTTTTTGATGGTGGAAAAAAAACACAGCACCCACAGGAAACCCACACAAGCACTAACTTAATGCTAAGGGGCCCTGAACCAAACCTCAAGCCCTCGAGAATTTGAGTTCTGAGGTATCATGCTAGTCACAATGCCTCCCCCACAGGTGCTGGCCATATAAACCTCATATTGGGTAATTTTAAAATATATACATACATAATGTCATCTACACTTTATTTCTTATTGTCTTATAGAATTATAATTATGAAATTAGTGTTCAAAGCGGCAAAGTAAGAATTAGGATTTCATAAAATGTACACATGGTTGTACAGATCATATCAATCTCAAGGTAGCAAAAATTAGGAGCACATTGTTCAGGAGCTTTCAGTTCAGTGAACTAAGTGGCCATGCACTTATTTCCAAGGACCATAAAATTCAGACAGAAGTGCTTTGGGGGGCCAACAAGCTCAAAGTCTGTGCTGTTCTACTAGTTCATTCAGGCATGGCATCCCATTGGCCCCCCAACATGCTGCTAGCCTGAATAATGCAATTCCAATATCAACTCCGATTCTCCACTCCAACTCTCTGCTTGTTTTTCCATCACCTTCTCTTTCAGGCAGTGTGGTACACTGCATGATGGAAAAGACGCCTTTCTGACTTAAGGCGCTAATATATATATATATATATATATATATTTATATAAATATGGAGGGGTAATGCTTTTTGCTTGTGTGACATCTTCAGGTGGGCATTTAAAAGGGCAGGCATGGCAAGTTTCCAGTGATAAAGAGAGAGTGGAGGAGGATTAGAATTGAACGAGATGAAGTTACTGTCGTTCAAGACAGTATTGGATAACTTACAGTCAGGGCTGTAGTAAGGAGTGATGCACAAATACATATTAAGTACTTCTCTAAATATAAAATAGAGTTTATCTTCCTTTTTGTGATGTTTTTTCACCCCTAAGTAAGTGATTTTTTCTTTTAAGTTTTTTTTTTTTGACTCAAATTGAACTCTGTTGTTTAATTAGAATTTTGCAAGCAATTTTCAGTTTCACAGTAAATGACAAAAAGTAAACTGCACCATTCCTCAATTTACAAATTAGGGGGGAAATAGTGCATATTCTTTTTCTGTCTTAAATTAAATTTTAATATGACTGATTGCACAATGCAGAGTATTTTAAGTTTGAACTATTTTTAGAACAAAACGAACTTGAAATGTCATTACTATGACGTAGCAAAGTTTGCTAGGATAGATTTGCTTGTTGGCTATGATATTTAGTTTTTGGTAATTACTATGTAGATTATGGAGTAAGCAGCTTTTGATACCACATATATGTATTTAAATGCCTATTCCTAATGTTACACTTTAATTCACCTCTGCTCTAAGAAGCAGCTAAATGACCACTGTACATGTGGTACTAAGAATTGAATACCTCAAGTGGCAACTGGAAGCCAGTGTGGGCCAAGAGGTCATTGGCCCAGGGCCCAGCAGTGATCACCACACTCTTGGCATGATAAGTCCCAGCAGAGGTTGACACTGTCACAATAGGGCCTGGCTTGATGCCTGTTACTTTCTCGTTGTCTCTTATGATTCCACCAAACCTCCGAAAAAGCTCCTGGAAAAAGAAATGACAGATATGCTTGAACATCTTTATTCCTAATGTTGTATCATCAAATTGTTAAGGGCCCAGAAGAGACCCTGGCCCTGCATACACTCAGTAAAGAAAATCAGCAGTGTCTTTCAAAGATACAAAAGACAGAGAAAAAGAAGACTTAAAAAAATGTGTGAATTTCAGATAATGTAACAAGATAGGTCACTTGCAACATATACTAAGGTACAATAGTGACAGGCAAGAGGCTATTACGAGATATTGCATGGAAATGCAAGAAGCAATAATTTATCAATCTCCTACAGATTTATCACTGCAAAATTTAATTTATAACTGACTGCTGCTTCAAAAAAGCTGCTGAACAATCTGTGCAATCACTTGAAAATGACCCCTCACTGAAATAACAAAGCAGTGTTTTGTGCTTGACCTAACAGCAATAGATGAGTCTGTTCTCCTCCAGTGCTTTTTCTCAGTGCTGACAGAGTCCAGTGATGTAAATTTATTGCTGAGAGATACTCCTGGTGCAAGCTATCACTCGATAAAAAAAAAAGGGCATGACATATTTAATTATACACAGTATTTTTGGTGTTTTTCAGCCAGATATTCTTTCTAGGTCTTGTCCATGATAAAATACTTGCTTCTTTCATCTCTCATTACTTTCACATACTATCAAATGTTTTGTTAGAAAACAACAGTTTATAATTTAATTCAGTGTTAAATTTTAAACGGCGTAGATTTCTTAAATCAAACCATTCTGCCTTACAGGATTGTACAGTACAACACGTCACAAATGCACAAGGTGAATCAACGGTATGTTCCTATTCTACTTTTTCGAAAAAAATACACAAAGCTTCAACTGTGTTTCTCTTTTCATTTTTTTATCATATAGACTATAAAATAATGAATATCATTATCATTATGCGTCTGCTTCAGAATCTTGACTCAGAGGTTTTACTAGTAGAACTCGTGTTTTCATTCCTGTCCTTGTCATTTGTGACATGAAAAGGGCAGACTTCCATTCAGCCAGAGAAAGTGAAAGTGTGTGTTCTACTAAAAGTTCAGTTATTGAATTCCAGTGCACTACAGAGCATCTCCCCTGCCAGGCTGCTGAAAAAGTACTGTCAGTTGAATAGTCATCACAGTGGACGGCAGTAGAGAAGATTGTGCCACCATCTGGTTTAAAAGTAGTTTGTCTGATTTCACTGACAGTCATTACCACAGCAGTGACAGTGGGGCAGCCAACAGACTGGAGTCATGCTGTACTGCCTCACACTGCCTGATTTCATGTTTACCTCCACTTCTATCACCCTTCTTCACATTTTTGTGGTTTGTGATCGTTTAAGATGTGGTTTGTTGTGGCTTTACCTCCGGAGATAGTGGGGATTAGATCCCTGACTCTTCCAGTGTGTCGGTGAAGTGTCCTTGAGCAAGATACTGAAGCCCAAATTGCTCCAGATGGCTGTTTCCTAAGTCATTTAATGTGAGTGTATGAGTTTCTGATGGTTTGCACTGAGTAGAGGGGCCACTTGCCATTAGTGTATGAGTGCGTGTATTATTGGCTGACTTATGCTGCAAAGTGCTTTGGGTATTTGAGAAATTTTAAAAACCTCTACATTAATTTTATTTAGCATCTCAATTAAAAGTTTACAGTCTGATATGATGTAGCTCTCACAATGATGGAATTTAGTAAGCAAATTGTGAAAAGTGTGGCAAATGTTGGAAGGGTAGTCAGTGGTTTCTATGATGTGAATTTGTGGTTATTAATGCTCAATTCTGTTATTCAATTCTGAGCTCAGTCATATTAGTTGTTAAACTATACTGAAGTAGCAGATTACAGTACACACTTAAGCAATGACTGAGTTAAAAAACAAACTAAATACAAAACCAAAAAATTTTGAAAATGCATTTTCAACTGACATTATGGAATGTTTGATTTGAAAGAGAAAATATTTTATGTCAATTATAAAGCTTTTAATTATCCAATCCATCCTGTTAGTCAGTGTTCACCCCCTTCACTCTGAGTTTCAGCTACTGGTCAGGGCTGCAGATAATGTTAATGAAGTGTTTCAGTCCTGATGATGAGGTTGATGATGATATGTCATGGACTCTGGTGGAGCTTCTTAGCCCCACCCTTCTGCAGCTCCTCCTGCTCACACCTCTCCTCTCATTCTCCAGTCAGCCCCTGCCAGCCTTTTCCACCAGTACTCTGTCCACACCCATTTGCCCTCTCCCTGCACTGACTGTCAGCTAATCAGTGACCACACACCTGTTCCTTATCGGCTCATTCTCTCCTCAGCATTTATACCAGTCAGTTTTCCCCTGTTGTTTGCCAGATTGTTGTTAGTGCTCATGCCTGCTTCGTATCCCACCTGTTCTCTTGTTCTGACCTGTGGATTTTTGACCTGTGCCTGTTTACCTGGTTTGTGTTTTTGCCTAATCCCTCGATACCTCTGCCTGATCACTTTGGTTTTGATAAGGACTGTATTATGTTCTTCTGGGAAAACTCAGTAAAGTTTCAGTTTTTGCCTTATTTCAGCCTCTGCCTTTTTGACTCTGCCCCGTGACAGTAATACTTTACTTTAGTGGAAGAAAACTGAGTATATTAAGCTATGTTGTAATATTTGTATAAAGAAGATGCATTTAAGATAGTCTTACTTTATTCAGATAAGTTCTATTAACACATTTTAAATAAGGTTTGAGAAATGCTGCATATGAGTGTAAAATACTTAATGGTTTTAAGCTCAGTCAACTGAATGGAACTGGTATTATTAACTTTATTTACCCAAGTTACCTTAACAATAAATACTTGAGTTATGTTTAGACAAACAATTTCAGCATGAAAAATTATTTTATTTGAGTTATTAAACTTAAATGGTTTAAGGCAATCGGTTTCCTCAAACCGTTTGAGTTGAACTAACTCATCAGGTTTTACAGTGCAGTTGCCTTATTCAAGTGCTCTGCATCTCTGACATTATGCAAAAAACTCCCATTTGCAAAGAAACGCAGCGCAGCACACAATATCTGCTGGGATGTGAGAGCATGATTATGGTTGGTAATGTTGCAAATGTAAGGACGGATTAGGTTGTGTATGTAGACTAGGGATAGACTGATTATCGGCATTTTGATGCATATCGGCATCGGCCTTTTTTTTTAATCTGGCAACCGATAAGAGATCAATTTAAAACTGGGTTATTTTGGCCCTGATGCAGCCGCTCCTCTCTGTCTGCAGTCACTACTC
>JAQMCX010000577.1:0-10660 GCA_029814765.1 Acanthurus leucopareius | reverse complement strand
AGACTTTGCATTGCATAGACTGTTACTTTTCAGAAAAATTAACATAACCATTACCAAAACCACTAATAGCCTGACTTAAACTCTTTTAACCTGAACCTGGCCTCACTCTAACCTTAGCTCAAGTCTTTAGCCCCAAAATTTAGGTTCACTTTCATCACAGGAACCTACACTCTGTCCAAAGTCAGGTTCTAACAATATGACTGTGTAAACAGATTTGCCTCGCCCAATTCAAGTGTCCTACACACCCACGCAATCACACAACCAGTCATGTTTGACATTACTTGTTACTTACACAGTACTGGTTATTTTAGATTTTAGATTTTATACTCTCAACTGTGTCTGATTCCCTTCACAGGTCCAGTGTGAGATCATTCCAGAAGGTCAGGGTGGGGTTAAACCGACTGATGATGCATCTTATCCCATTTCTGTAAGTATATACACACTGAAAGGAGAATTTAATGTGTCGGGTGATTTTCGTAAAGTTGACTTTTTGTACAAACAGGCCGACTTTAAACAACAAACTTGTTTTTCTAACTGGTTTTATTTTGTCTCGCAACTTTACACTTAGGATAACCCAAGTCCACCAGAGACACTGTCAGATCCAGTAAGTGTAATTATTTCTTTGAAACCCTTTGCCCTTCATGCCAAGCAGCATAACTGCTGTATTATCACATGGTTGTGTTATTTAGTTTCTCATTGCATAGACTTTGCATTGCATAGACTGTTACTTTTCAGAAAAATTAACATAACCATTACCAAAACCACTAATAGCCTGACTTTAACTCTTTTAACCTGAACATGGCTTCACTCTAACCTTAGCTCAAGTCTTTAGCCCCAAAATTTAGGTTCACGTTCATCACAGGGACCTACACTCTGTCAAAAGACAGGTCCTAATATGTCGGGTGATTTTCATAAAGTTGACTTTTCGTACATCCAGATCGACTTTAATAAACAAACTTTTTATTCTAACTTGTTTTATTTTGTTTCGCAACTTTGCACTAAGGATAAGCCAAGTTATTATTTTTTTTGTTTTCAATAGTTAGGAGTCCCAGAGTAAATTGATAAGTGATTCACAGTGCAGTGAGAGTAGAACTGCTTAAATATATTGTTTGATTTGATTTGCTGTAGGCTACTGTTAATAACACAATGACCCCTCTGATTTCTTTTACTGTCACGTGTGGTGCTTCTGACCCCCAGGTTGAGAACCGCCAGCCTAGAGGTGGAGCCTCATCTGTGAGCAACCTGTCTAGTGTGCAGCCACAAAGCTCAGGTAATTAAGTCAAACCATCTTTACAGAAACATAACAATATTAAGAATATTTTTCCCATGTATTTACTAAATTCAGAATTTGAACTGTCTTTTTAAAGTGATACATAACCAGAGCATGAACCAGGTTCTTCAGCCCAGTGGACACTTAACATCTGGAAGGAGACTAAATGCGCAACTGCATCATTGCCCTCCTTACCTGAGTAATAGCACACAGGCCGATTTAGTTACTGACCAATGGTAAGTGTTGGAGTTTAAATTTTCCAATGCAGACATTTTACACCACGACACTTACAGATCACACCAAAAGCAATAAAGTATTAAAGACTGCATTTGAGTACAAAGAACTAAGGGGTTCGTTCCAAATTTTCACAAGGGGTCTGTTTATCAAAGGAACTCTTAGATTAAACTGATGCGGATGGTTGCACATTGATCAGCTCTGTTGCCTCAGCGTTCTCAGGATTTCTTTTACTTGTCTGGTTTCAGTAAACCAAACAAACACAATCAAGCTAAGCAGTCATATAAAGGTGGTAATTAGTTAGGTAAATCTTCTCAGGGTAGAAACATGCATTTTCACACACAAGGGGTGGTGTTTGTATAGGACAACCAAACACAAACATCCATGTCTACAGGCAGCAGAGGGGAATATTTGACAAAAAAAGGAAATAATATACTGTAAGACAAATTCGTACAAAACTTAAAAGAAAAGGAGATCTGGATGACAAAAAGCTCCAGTTTAAAGGACTTTTACTTACTACATGTTGCTTTCAGAACATAGCTCTCGGTAAGAGTGCCTCTGTCTTGTATCAGTGGAGTATCATGATGACTTTTAGGTTTTTGTTCAGGCATAATCTCTCTTTTATTGCACTAAGACACATACAGTATTTTGTTGATGTGGTATAATGACTGAATTTGTAGGTTGATTTTGTCATTAAGCAACTGTGATCCAAATGCAGGACACAGATGACAGTTTGGGGGTAGAAAGGGGAACTTCTATTGTACCTTGGAGGAGGATGAGGGGATGATGGAGGGGACTGAGGTCCAGAGGCGGCAGGTAAAGCAGGATGATGATGGAGGGTGGCTGTGTGTCAGTGCAGGAGTAACAAGGGGAGTGGTGGCTGGCAGTGATGGCGCTAAGGGATGGAGGTTGTAGTGCAATTGGCAAACAAACTGAGGCTAATAAATGGTGATCTTGAGACAAAAGTGGATAACACTTAACCATAAACTAGAGGACAAATAATCATATCTGTCAACTACTTTTGACAATACATTAATACAACGTCGACATGTCAACATTACACAGATGTGACAGCACATTCACAGAATCAGACCACCAAAAACAAAAGAGAGAAAAAAATCGACATCAACAAGTGCATGTCAGAAATGTAATGTGACAAAGGCTTCCCAGTGAAAAACCCATGCAAATAATTTGATTCATGAATTAAATCTAAAAAATATTTTTCATAATTTCAGATTTAGGTTTCAAATCTCACATCTTTACTCTTTTGGTTCCTGCTCACAGCTCTTAATGAAAATTGTCCCAAGTTGCTCTGAAAAATAAACAAACAAACAATGTTAGCAGTTAGCCAGAGATTATGCTGAATATATTGTTGGATATATGCACATTTTTTGCAAACATGTGAGGCAACTCAAAGAATATTCCAAAAAATGTTTGGGTTCAGATTTTTTGCTTGTAATTTTCACCATTAAGTAAATACTTAACAAAAACTACATTTACCACATACATGCCTCTCCTGCACCTCTGTGTGTTATTGTGTTACAGCCCCATCAAATGGAACAGCAGCTAAATTTAATGCTAATAATGTGACACACCCCCTCAAATTAACTCTCTCTCTCTCTCTCTCTCTTTGGCAGGTGGTGGGGTCAAATTGGTCCATGGATAGTTATTGCACTAATTTACATAATAGTCTGCTTTACCATGATTTTACTTACTTTTGATGAGAAATAGCAAATGGATTGCAGATGGAAATTGTTGATCAACCCTCTGTTCCAAATGCATGAAGATCTATTTCAACTTGAATAAATACTGAAAGTAACCCAAGTGTAGTCATTGAGTCTATTTAATCACCCAGTTAAGGGAGGCTGAAGTAGTTTCATGTAAATATATATATATATTTGCAAAATTGAAAAAGGAAGCAAAAAAAACCCTAATAATCAGTGGTATTTTGCTGTGTTTCGTGTTTTGCTTACTCAGAAAAAAATTTAATAATATTAAATAAGAATTCCCCTAATCTTCACCTTTGACCTGCCAGTATGAAGTGTTGTCATCCCGTTGCCCTTTCAGTGTTACATGTGAATGAAACCATCACTGCAGTACAGGTACTGACTGATAGGGAACATGACTATAGCTGAGTCTTCATACTGTATACAAATACGCAGGGTTTAAAAAATATAACCTTTATTTGAAAGAAATATATTTATGTATTTATAAATATAGATATAGATATATTTTGATGTTGCTGCAATTGTGTTGGACACATGCAGAGATACTAGAATGTTTTACTTGATGCTGCATTAACTGAGATAGATGCAACTTTTTTCCACTGTAAATGAAATGAAACAATTTAAACAAACTTAAGTTTTCCATTACAGTACTTGTGGTTTGCTGAATAATGTATTCAGTTTTGGCTACATCAGTAATATATACTGTATACAGTTAGTATCTAGTATATACAGTAAAACATCTTATTGTGTAAAGGGATCAACCTGCTTACATAGATCAAAAAAGCCAAGGAGTCCTCCAATCAAAACGACCTGACAAATTGTTTTTCTGTCTTTGTCTGAATTTACGACCCAGGGGAGCAATCCCAAAATGGCATCCCCACTGGCGGCAGGAGGCACACTACAAAGATCATTTTCACTCTTGGGGTTGTTTTCTGTCAGAAGACAATCTCATCTTGATAGTGAGGTTAAGGTAGGGTAAGACTACAAGTGAGATGGTAAGATAAGCCTTTTTTAACTTAGTTATAACATTAAAAGGATGTAAACATTATGATTTCATGTGACATTGTCGTCAATTACTTATCTATTGCCCATTCAAAACATAATATGGGTCATATAAAGCTGCTTGAAAATTGGGTTGTTTTTAGTTGTAGGACGGACTCATATTAATAAAGTTATGAACATATGAAAAAGGCCAGAATGAGAGTGTGAAGCAGCATGTAAAATCAAGCAACATGTCAAAAAACAGAATATAAACATAAACTTACTTGTACTGATATAAAATGTGTAAATAATGAACATTTAAGATAATAAAACCTGTTAAGTAACCTTGTAAAATAACAAAGCACCAGCCTTCATGGGGATTTGAGACCTGTACCTGATATTTTAAGGCTCTTCAGAACACACTGTGATCACACTCTTCACTTACATGGGTGTTTTAACTAGCAGAGCTTGCTTCCATAAATTTTTCCAAAGCTCTGTTGAAGGCACAACAGAATATTTTCTTCTCTTTGTGGGTGATGAAAATGCAGCTAAGCAAGATCCTCTTTACCCTCTATGCACGCGAGGAAAGTAGGCTGCGAATCTCCACTCTTTTTTTGTGTCTCTGTGTGAGATGTTTTTAGTAAACTAGAGAGCAGAACTTGGACATGCTGGCTGATTTTCTTTGTCCTCAGAGATAAAAGTGAGATAAAGCCCAAAATTAAAACTATTCATTACATGCACAAAAACATTATTTCAAATTTGAACCAGGCCTACAACTTTCAAATAGAGATTGTGCTGAAGCAAGTAGCAAGTAGTATTAGACAGTACCTCTAAAGCTTCAATTATTCATCAAAGACCTTCAGGGGTAGAAGTGTGGGGCTGAAGAAGGCAGGCACAGATGTTGGATCATGTTGAATAGATGCAAGGTCAGCAGAAAGAGTGAGGTCTGACAGGGTTAGCTTTCTTATTTTTGTTCATTTCAAGCAGAAAAAATATTAATTTACCTTGACAGCTATGTACATTTCTCATATCAAGTTTTAGATCTTTTCTTCTTTCCCTTTTATTCTTCAGTTCTTCAGTATCATAAATTACTGGTGTTTGACAGAGCCCACAGAAATCTGCAGTTATTTAGGATTTTTTTTTTATGCTATTTCAGTCAGGTGAATAATGCAAAATGTACGTTTTGATAGATCAGACTATGGAGACTGTTAGTACCACCCTAAGTGAAGATAACAGGTACTTGTGACCAGTGTTTTTCAGACAGTGTTTAGGATGACAGTAACCACATCTGAGTAACTAGCCCACCAACCAGGATTCTAGAGGGCCAGTAGTTACCAATGCAAAGAAGTTGCGACTGTAATTGTTTTTTACAAAAAGAGCCTCCTCATTCTCATTGTCACCTTCCAAGATAAAATGATTGTAAGATTTGGTTGGTAATCCAGTCTAGGATGAAGTGAAGAAAGATCTTTAGTTTAGCTGCTGCTGATACTTTTGTTGTTCAGGTGCTAGTTGCAATGCATATGCAGGTGTTAAGAGTTATAATACTGCTCATGCATAATGCTAGAGTTTTCATGGTTAGGGTTAAACCTACTCGTGTATTTTCTATAGTGGTGGAACTCGATTAAAAATATTCATCTAATTAATTAGAGGCTTTGTAATTAATAAATCTCAATTAATTGCACATCAATATATAACACAAGAAGCAACATTTTTCAATTTAAATGGAATTTGGTATATGACTGAATCAATGAATTGACACATAAATGAGCTTAAACAACAAAATCGTGTTTATTTCCATAACTGAGTGTTAACATAAAGTGCACTATGAATAATAGGAATATGATTGCATTGTCCACAAGGCACAAACTGGTTCCACCCGGTAGTTGTTTAAAACTAAATTTTCTGCCAACAAACCCACCAACGACTTCTCATCGGTTTTGGTTTCCATTGTTGTTTTTCGTGTTGTGTCCTGTGCATCAGTACAGGTATACTGGGAACTCGTGCAATGAGAAACGTTCCACGCTGTTTGGAGTGCAAAAATAAATTGCGATTAAATGCGTTATTTTTTTGTCGCGTTATTTTTTCGTTGCGTTATTTTTTCTGTGATTAATTCATCGTAATTAATGCGATAAAGTCCCAGCCCTAATTTTCTACTATATTTTTCATAACCAGATGATGATCTATGCTTACCATAGTCATAAAAATGGTAATTTGTTTTATAGTTGCAATAACCAGTGGAAATCTAAAATTAAAGATTGAACACAGACGTGTATTTTATGAAGCCTTTGCAAACAAATACAGAGAACAGCACGGAGTAGGGTTGCCAAGTGTCCCATATCACATATTTGGACCAAAAGGATTTTGTCTTGTACAGGATGGCATGTGTCCCTTTTTTAAGCACACCCATTATTGACAAGGCCAGAGGGCCTGCTAGCAGATCTCTTCGGCCACAAAGTTAAAAGAAACCACACTGAGCAGCAGCTGTAAAGCAAAGCCAGCTGGAGTTAGCTAGTTTTTTTCAGTTAACAGATAGGTGATAGGTGAGAATGCAGCATTAGAGGCTGCAAGCTGGCCAGTCAAAACAAGGGTGAATTAGGCCTATGTGTAGTATTATAGTGCCATCTATAGGTTGTTTAGTGGAAGTTAAAACCGTCGAGAAATGGTTTCAAACACTTACAGTAGCTGTGGTTTAACAATGGGCATTTGACATTATCTTTTTATGAATTATTCTTTTATGAATTATTTTCATAGTGGATAATCCTATACTTTTCCATTTTACCTGGTGTGGATGAGTGTCGGAGAGAACTGTGGTTTGTGGACATAGTGTTCATCTGCTCAGGTCAGTCTTTCAAAGGAGTTAAGAATAAATTCCAAAATGTAAGTCTTAATGTTGAATGCTAATTTAGGATACCCACTTTTGAAGCCTCTACAGAAAGCATTTTTGAGTGTTGTCTATGTTAGCTGCTTACCAGTATATTCAATATTAATTCATCTCACTCTGACTTTGTCAACTTTTATCACACTCTTTTGATTGTTTGTCTGACCAAGGGTTAAACCAAAATTTGTATATTAATTACCAGAAAGAGGCTCTGAATATGAGAAAATATTTTCATTTTGAGCCTGCATAAAAGCTAAAGTCACTGATTTTTATCATTTTTTTAACATTCAAATGACAAATGAGTAAATCAAGCATAAAACTGTTGCTAATTACTTTGCTGTCATATGACTGATCTGTTAATTTACAAACTGTTTCTACTCTAGTGGAATCAGCTACAACATTTGAAATGGCTTATTAGATGAGGAGAATACACTTATGAAACGGCATTCACACTCTTTCCACAAACCAATATTAGTTACGTGACCAGTTGTTCGTTGAATAGATAGATCAGGCATTGCAGAGATTAGATGAATGATGGCAGGGTGTAACTGCAGTGCACCTTTAAACAGAACACATTTAAATTATATGCACCACAGATTTAAAGGCATGAGTCAGCACAGAGGAAGCTGGATGTGAAACACTGAAATACAATTGATCTAAAATTTAACACTACACTCCACATGCTTTAGAGGTTGAGTCCTTTTCAGTGACAAAAGCACAGCCTTCAGCCTGACCCTTCAGTAACATGTAGAGGTTCCGATGAGTTATGCTGACAATTTACAGCCAACTTCCGCTGGTTTTCTGAAGTGCAGCTTATTCTCACTGAAGTGACCTGTTTTGATGAAAAAATCCAAAAAACAGCAAAAAGTTGCCCTTGTATAGCATGAACATGAAATGCCGCTGAGAGCGAGCACCTTGGTTTTAATTGGATCCCCACTTGTCCTGGCTGCAGTTGCATTATAGCTTGATGAATCATTGAAGTTAACCAATCTTCTTTACCTCAGTAGTTATCACACCAAATTATTTTCTGCTCTGTCTCACTTAGTATACATTTACTGTGACAAAACTCCCCAGCTCAACATTATGCTTGCTGTAATTGGTTCTTGAACCAGCTTCTCTCTGTGTTCAAGGAGACTGAATAGTCTAATAATGTGCAGTATTACCTCTGCAAATGTTAAATAGATAACTCCATTTATATAGCACTCTCTTAGACTTTCAACCACTCAAAGCACTTTACAACACAAGTATGCATTCACATAGTCACACACACACACACACTCACCCAAACAGCCAGTGACCTCTCTATAGAATGGCACGATCCGGATTTCAAACACACACATTTACACACTGATGGAACATGGTGAACTATTTGGGGCTCAGTTTTCTTGGCCAAGGACACTTCAGCATGCAGACTGGAGGAGTCGGGCGTTAAACCATTTACGTACTGATAAGCAGACAACCATCTATACCGACTGACCTAATGGCTGCTGTTGAGATCACTGCGAGAGAGAGCATTCACCAGTACCAAGCAGAGTACATCAGACTCTTGTCAGAAACAAGTATCATATCACTCTGCTGATTTTTATACAGATGACAAGTCAAAAAAAAGAGTGAATAGAATGAATGAATTTAAACAGGCACATGTCTCAGCCCACACAATGATCATTCACTAAACGCACATTAAGAGAAGGAACACAATATTGTTCAAATCAGTATGTAATGCTTTCAAAATAGGGCCAACTTCATCATGTATGAGGAGATTAAAAAAGAATAACTTTGCACTGCGTGCAGTTAAAAATTTAATTTTTTTCACACTGGCCCTTTACGCAGCTCTTAAGTTCATCCTCAACACAACACAAACACAAAAATATGGCTGACATTTAAGAAAAAAATGACAAATAATTTAAAAACCTCAGCATACTTTGCCTGAAACCTTACACACCTTGGACACACACACACATACACACACACACACACACACACACATGACAGTGTCCTTAAAGAAGAGACAAACTCACAAGTGGACAGAGAGAAAAACAGATAAAGAGAGGCACAGAAACAGAGAACAAACAGTTTTCTTACACCTGTTTGTCTCTGTTATGATGAGAAGTGTCCAGTGTTTGCACAGCACGTCCCACCCTAACCCCACCTTCATGCCCACTGACACATACATCAAACAACTTATAGCCTCTTCTTGAAGGAAATACAATGAGTGGGAGAGTGAGATAGCGAAAAAAGAAGCAAAGACTGAGAGAGGGAGCAGACATTAGGGAGAGACAGACAAAAGGAGGGCGATAATTCAGCTCCACTATTGGAGAATTTAATTCAGTGAACATGAATGGTGTTAGGGAATAACTCATTTGAGAATAATGTGTTTACTGTACTGTAAATGCTGTGCAAGCTCAGGAACAAAAACATGCAGCAGAGACAAGAAGAGCAACATCAACAATAAAACACTGCTGTAGCTGCCATAGGCATATAAGAGCACCCCGAGCCAACATCTTTGTTTTGCTCCATTTCTTTGAATGAAACACAAAACTTTAGAAACAGTTAAAGTAGTCCTTTAAGTGCTCTCCATCTGTCCAAATTTATTAAGCAGTGGAACAACAAACACAGGCTGCAGGCACTCAACTTAATAATCAAAGAAACACAGTGAGAAAATGTCCAAAAATCAGGCAAACACTAAAATGAAGAGAGCTTACACAGTGAACATTTTACTGTTGAACCATCATCAGATGAACATTTATTTGAAGTGTTTTAATTTTTTTGGAATGTGACGGTTAGTCTGCCAGTTAAAAATAACCAAGATAAGATTGTAATTACACAAATGAAGGTTTCAAGCCAACTCGAGCAGATTTAAACACACCATTTCAGGACTGCAGCCACTTAATTTACACCTCAAAAACACTTATTTTCATTTAATCATTTGACTGTTTGAAAAAATATGAGGGCAGCATCATGTGTTATCAAGTGAAATGAAAAAGATTGGAAAAAGTAAGAAGGACAGCTCAATTAATTATATGTGTTGGTATCGGCACAACCATGTTCTAATTCTATTAGGAGACAAAAATCTAGTACTTATAAAAATAGGCAAAAATCATTTCAGTGGTAAGACATAAACCACAGTGAGAACGTTATCTAACCAGGAAGAAGAAGTAACTTTTAGTATGACTTCTTTTTTGGGGGGATTATGGACAGATTAGCAGTCAAGCTAACCTCTTTTCTCTACAAATAGCATTGTGTAGCATTGTGGTTCAGTAACAAATAACCTAAGCTCAAATGTACATTTAAAGCTTGTGAACTGAAAACTGAGGGGCTGTGGATTTTTTCTTTTTTCTTTTTTTTACAGGAAAAGTGGAGGATAAATTTACTTGCCCTTTAGAGACAGCTATCAGTCCAAATATTTTACCTCAGGAGAACAGTATTGTCAGCGATGTTCCTTCATGCTTGGAAGCCCAGCCAAGTGCAAGGATGCAAGGAAAGACACCAGAGAGAAAACTTAAAATCTGATAAAGAAAGTCTGTAAACAGCTGGAGCAACACTTTCCAATCCCACATCATGAGCTGACTT
>JAQMCX010000576.1:0-10701 GCA_029814765.1 Acanthurus leucopareius | reverse complement strand
GAACCACATTTTAATTTCATTATACAACTTGTTGTATAATGACCAATAAACTTCCTTGTATCCTTGTATCCTTGTAACCTTTCTGACTCATTAGGACCAGTAAGACAGAAGCTCACTGGATGGATCCATAAAATACAAAGAGCTGGTGAGAACAGTGCAGCATGCACATCCTCTCCAAATATGCCAGAAGCGCATGGACTGGGAACAGTCTCTCTAAGTGCTCCTCATATGTTGATGCAAAAGGAGCCAGGAACTAGATGCTAAGGAGTGGCACCCTATTGACTTTTCCTCAATATTCACATGGCAGGCAAAAATTGTAGCCATGTACAGTAGACCTTTGAGGAGGAGGGGGCCTTTGTCTAGCAAGCCCTAAAGGAAACACGTCGTTATGAATGATCCACAGCAAACAGATCAATGTACCCTTAGCCCAACTGAGTCCAAATTTCCTCCACCACCAGTGGGTGCAGACTCTGCTCTGCAGAATGAAGATTGCCCCTTGATAGTAGGTCTGCTCCCCAATTTAGCTTGTTTTGAATGTGTGCCACTGACAGGGAATGTTTTTGTGCACCCACAAGTGTACCTGAGCTGCCACTTGGTTTAGCCCTGGGGAGGGGACTCACCCTGTTGGTTTATGTATGACACTGTGGCAATATTGTCTGACCCTATCCCCTCTATCCACACAGGCCCATAGATCATACATAGAGCATACTAGAGAATGGTTGACAGCTCCCAGGTATAGCACGTTTATGTGACCATTCTCCAACACTCCCCATGGCCCCTTTACTGCACAGCCATTGCACCCATCCCCACAGGGACACATTGGTCTTTGTTACAGTAAATTCTTATTCCTCTCTTACAGACAGGGTCTAGTGAGGCATCCAAGGGCTCAGGGAGAGACCAAGAGGAGGACACAAAATTCATAAGCTTTGTCCTGAACTTCAACTTCAGATATTTCCTGTCTTTCTACAATGGGGATGTGAATGCCTTACAGATCCATCGTGAAATAATCGACCTGTCTGATCCCTATGAATAGACAACATTCTGTCAACAGACAGAACAGCATCTTTCTCATGACTTGGTCTATTTTTTTTTTTCATCTCAAACTGTCGATTTCCATCCGACCATCTTTGGGGATCAGTTGGACAGCCCGTGCAGTGCTCTGCCTCTCTCACGAAGCGTATGACCCCTTTCTCTATCTCCTATGGCACTGGCCTCTTACCACAAGAGGGCAGTGTTGCCCTTTCTTTGAGACTGACCCGTTATGGCAAAGCGGCCAACAGCAGATTTGTCTGATTGTGTGGATGTATTTTGTAATGTTATCTGACAAGGACCCGGCCTGTTAATTAGATGTAATCTGTGCTTGCTTTAAACATATGGAAATTACCTGGCCTTATAGTGGGCTTCAGGTTCATGTGTGCTTTCCACGACTAAGGCTCTGGTAGAACTGAGCGGACAGAGATGTGCAGTCTGCATGAGGGGGAACTGTGGAAGGATATTGTGAAGTTGTGTGCTGAGTGACTGTGTGTGTCAAACAGTTTTACTAGCAAGGAACACTGCAACAGTAGTTTCAATTTCAAAACACCGACTGCTATAGGACTTTATATTCTGACAGGAGGGTGCCATTCATATCCCTCCCCATAAGGGAGAAACTAGGTTCTATGCGACTTTTTCCCTCTGCCCACCTTGCTGGGCTGCTTCTGCTGGCAGAGAGGGTGAGGAAGCCATAAGTAATAAGTGTTGGGCAGATTGGCTCATCTCTGTCTGTTGGGGTCATTCCCAAGAGCTGGATGAGCTAGTGGAGCACTAGCCTGGGTGGTAGCTCCGGCTGATACAGGTGGCTGGGTAGGAGCTGGCAAGGGGTTATGGGAGCAGCGAGGAATCAGTGATTTAAAGGCTGTCTTTTCGCTGCCTTTCAAATGCATGCATGATATCCTATATTGCTATGCCAAACAGTCAAGTTTTAGCAACAGGGGCCTGATAAGCTTGGAGGACTGCTATATTATTAGTCATGGTGGCCACCTGCCTTGCCACTCTGTAAGACAGCCAACAAGGCTGTAAGTTAGCAGGCCTCAGAAGGAAGCTGAGACTGCAAGATGTGGAGGAGAGGAAGGCGGCCACAGACTCCTCCAGTGCTGGCATTTGTAGATAGCCTAATTCTGGTTCAGAGACAATGGAGGACCATTCCATGGAGGCTTGAGTGGGGGTTCTCGTTTGGTGTGGCACACCCCAGAGGAGCCAGACTTTTTGCCTTATATCTTTGCAGCATGTTGGCTGTTTTGGCTGGGAGATTGGCTGCATAGCTGAACCTTGAAAAAATGCTTTGCTGAGTGAAGGGGGACAAGCTGGGGGGTCAGGCCACAAAATGTTCAGTTTAGCTGCTGCCCAGGTCATTACCTCCATAGACTCCTTGTGGAAAGGGTTCTTTATCACAGGCCTCACAGCATCTCCCTAACAGCTGCCTGTCTCCTCTTCACCATGGCCATAACCTGCGCCATTGTCATCCTCACAATATTCCTCCTCACCTTTTATGGTTACCCACTCACTTGAATGAAAGCTAAATGAAAGCTAGCTTTTCATGTTGCAGGAAAAACTCACTGTTGTCTGCGGGGAAGTGCTGGCCTGTAGGTGTGCTGGAGGAAGGGAGGGGTGGAGAGTCAGCATCCGTCAACGGGCTAGCAGGCTCTGGTTGAGCTCTGCTGACCATGGCAGGAACATAGTGTTTTGCTTAATGATGGAGCATGGTAAGAGAGCGCCAGGAGCATAAGAGGCAGAAAAAGGGGTTGCTTAGCAATAATACTGGATGCTTCTGTCCCAGACACAAGACACAAGGTTCCTTGTGGTCCATGTTGGCTAGGTTAGCCGTTGAAATGGCTTCAAACTAGCTAACTCTAACCAACCGTAACATCCGGAAGAAGGCCACTTTCTTCTGGGAACCCAAGATGATCAGTTTTTGTCACTCAAATGAAGGCTAGGCTGTCTGTGCTGGAGCAGTTTGCTAAAGGCTTGTGTGACAGTAGGTACAATTTCCCTTTTATTTATATTAATTTACTGGGCCATGGACATGGAGGCTGTTGATCAGAGGGTATCTAATCTTTACCATGTCTAACATAGGGTTGAAGTGGGCCCAAATAAACTGGGGCTTTGTGCTGCCTGGAAGTTGAGATGGACATTTACTGGTGACTGTTCAATTGCAATGTACAGCACCAGGGGTGCTTGCTGGCACTGGTGTTCCAATTTTCCTTTTTCTAAAAGTTTTTCTTGTCTCCTTTCCTTGAACATAAAAGACATAAACAAGCTTTCAGCTGGTTTTAAATTAAGAGTTCAGTATCACCTTTTTGAAACTCTAACTTGGGCAAACAACAAGGCTCCATTGACTGCTTTTCTTCTGCCTCTGTATCAACAAACCACCAGACAGCTGTAAAGATGTTTGTTGCCAGATGTGTGAAAATGATGCGATCATCAATGTATCATTGAAGACCCCACAACAGGCTGCAGAGTTATTGAATAAGCCATTAGGTGTTGCACGGTGGCTAAATGATAACTTCCTAACTCTAAACTGTGCAAAAACTGTTTCCATGTGCATTTTGCTTTTTTGTTTTTTGTTTAATGATTACGTAAATTATTATAGAACTTAACCATGGCAGTTATATTTAAAAATTAATAGGGGTGCTCTGGTCAGGGTTTTTGGGGCTCATCACCAAGCACTGATCGCTGAAATCAGTATTGCTGATACCAATACTGTCACACACCATCTATTTGAACTTGAAGTGTGCCTTTTATAGTGTAGCATTAATTATTTATTTAATCATTTAAGTTATTCTTAACACTGTATATTAAGCATTATTAAATAAAGAGAAGAGCTTATGATTAGCTCTTGATTAAAGACTATCATGAATTAACAACTCTTTTATTTGCAATATCTGGAGACTAGGAGACTGAGCCAATGCTGCACACAGTGTTTCACGTCTGTTATGATAGGTGTAGAAATGTATTGTCTTGTCTACATCATTCGTGGGAAACCCTGCATGCATGCTATGATTTTATCACATCTCTCTTATTGAGTAACCATGTGAGGTCAGGCCATCAAATCAGCAATGAATCCTGACGCCAGTGAAATTGTACCATTACAAAATTCAACAAAGTTACAATTTATTAAGCTTTGATAATTTCAATAATTTCTCATTTTTGAAACTGATTTTTAACTGTGTGAATGGTTTTGCTCCAGAATTGGTCAGTCAGTCAATTCAAAAGTAGTCCAGCAAATGAGCTGCTACAAGAAGCGTGGATTGTGGAGTCTGTAAACCAGCAAGGAGCAAGACAGCCTGTGGCCAGTCTTCTTTCTCTGTTAAAGGACTGCAGAACTGGAACACCATCAGAAATAAAAACATTAACTGACGACAGAGCTTTCAATACCAGGGCAAAACTATGGATTAAACAAGGGCAAATCTGTGAAAATTTAGTTGCATATTTTATAATGCATAGCATAATTTATGTTTCTTTTCAGTTTGTCTCCATTACCTTCTATGCATGTATTTTTATTAGGTGTTGTATTGCTGTCAGCCATATCTTTTTTCTTTTCCCCTATGCCTGTATATGTTTTCTTTGCTCTTAGTTCTTTCTTTTTTGTCTGTCTGCTTTAATTATCAGTTTTTCATGTCTATTTAATAGTCTTGTATCATGTGTGTCACATCCCATAGTAGATCTAGTGAAGGATGCAGCCCCTACACCAACCAAGAGAATCAACCCAAAAACACAGCAGTTGCACTGTAGGGTCAAAACTCCCCTCTAGCCTTATTATGCTGGTGTCTGAGTGCCAAAGGACTCTGTACGCCACTCAGGAAATAGGTGATGTAGCCTTGTGTGCTGTGCCTCCTCTTAATAATAAATGCAATAAATACTCCCAATGAAAGATTACATAATAATATAATCTGCTATATCGTGTATTGCACGATTTATTCATGTATCATTATTAAATGTATTTAATATTCAGTATTCATGTAAATACATGCCTGTATATTTATGCAGCAGTTGTTTGAATTTACCTCTTTATTGCCTTAGAGGAGACGGCAAGGAGTACCAGATTCAGATTCAGATTCATTTTTCATTGTCCTAAAAGGAAAATTCACCTTGCACAGTTCAGGCACAAAGCAACAAAAAATTCATTAACTACAGTAAGTATAATACAATTACTGGGGACTTCCAATTAGGCACCAGCATGGAGCAAACATAGGTCCTGTTTTTTCAGTTATTTTACATATTTTAGCAACCACAGCGGCAATATTTTCATGAGTGTGTGTGTGTGTGTGTGTGTGTGTGTGTGTGTGTGTGTTTGCTTTGTGAGACACATAGACTTTTAGCAGAGAATAATAAAAAAATTATTACAAAACAATGATAATAATAATCCGTACCTCTAACAATAATAAAAAAGGATTAATTGACCTGACCAAAAACAATAAGGGTCCAGCACTTTGTGCTCGGACCCTTCACAAAACAAACAAACCTGTTAGACAGAAACTACATCAGTTGCCCTCTTATCAATTTAGTACATTCTTGAAAAGAAAGAATGAACTTGCTTGCTTACCAACACCAAAAGGCTTGGAAACTCAAGGAACACATATAAAGTGAATGATCGGAGAATTTTTTCAGGTCAAAGGAAAACCGCATCATAACATGTACCCAAGTCAAGAATACCATGGAGGAGGTAGGCATGTCATTGTGGAAGTCTGGAATCGAGAGATGCCTTCATAAATTTTAAAGCAGAGGGTTTATGACAAAATTAAAACTACTGGTAACCCTAAAGAGCAGGATGGCAATATTGGACACAAATCTAAAAACGCCTGCTCAGAATCTTTGAACATTAAGACCCAGATTAACTTCAATCAGAATGATGAGAAGAGAAAAGTGTAAAGTACAAAAAAGGGAAGAAACAGTTCATGATCAGAAGTATACCAAGTCATCTTTCAAACATTGGGGCCAGTGTTGAGGTATGGGCATGTACAGCTGCCAATGGAACTTGGTGACTGGTATGAAAAGATGTTATTGTGCAATAGAATTAACAGGATGAATTTTGATGTGTAAAGAGCTGTATTAAATGTTCAGAATACTACAAAACTGATAGGACAGCCCTTAACATATATATAACATACACATATGTACTGACCAAAACATACTGCCAAAGTGACCCAAGGACTTTTTAAGGGAAAAAAAAAGAAATGGAATATTATTCAATGGCCCTGTCAGTCACATGATCTTAACCCAACTGGGTATGTTTTTTTTACTTATTTCAGACAAACCTGAAGGCAGACAACCCATAAACAAGAAGCAGCCTTTAGATCGGCATGAAGAGAAATTTTATAAAATTATTACACTGCCCAAACACTTGTAGAACTAACTCCATACTTGGCAAGTCAGTAGCTGTTCAACTACATTTACTTTCTCCTTGTTTCATGTTAAATCAGTGATGCTTGACCTACATTTAACTCAAAATGTTTGATATTATATCCCTTTTTGACAATACTGATAGGTCTCAGAGGTCCTAAAAACATGCCCTTGAAGTTTCTTGCTTAACACATCACTCAGATCATATGCCTATGCATGCTGAAATATCCCTCTGAACGTGCTGTTTCTGTGCCTGTAGCTTTAAATGCAAATGAGCGGAGGCTAGTCATGCCCCTCTCAGAAGTGCATGTGACTTTGGCCTTGACCCCGAGCTTATGGTGAGGGATTAACAGTGCTCCTGGCTGTCAGTAACAGACTCACATTTTATTGGTATCAAAGCATAACAGTAATCATGACAAATAAATCCTTCCACTCCTGCTGCACACTTTGCCTACAAATATGAGCTTCCATGTCGTTTTCATGTTAACTATGTGAATTAACCATCTTGTTGTTTTCATTTATTTTCATTCCAGATGTTCACTTCCATTAGCACAGAAATGGGATTCCCATTGTGTGCTAGCATTGAGCTGACAGGCTATCTGCATAGCGATTCAGGAGAATGCACTATATATTTCCTTGTACTAAGCATGCAGTTCTTCTGCTGTTAGTTTCATATATATTTTTCATACATTTTTTCATACATTTTTCATACATTTTTCATACATTTTCAGACATTTTCACATCTTTTTTTGTTTGAATTCAATATCAACAAGCGGCTGAAAGAAAAAGAGTCCTTTAACCATTAATTACCATATGTATTCAATTCACAAAATGAATTGAATTTTAAGGTGTGTGCATGTGTGTGCCTGCCTGCATGCATGCGTGCATGCATGCCTATGTGCCTTTTTGCCTGTGCAGGTGAAAATATATTGTAGATATGGCTATGACAAAATATGGAAATGTTTGCTTTCTAAACAATTTGACTTAAGGGGGGAATTAGCTGAGAGCTGTCTAATACAATACATTAATTGAGCTTTGTCCCTGTCCAGCTGAATGAATGAATGAATGAATGAATGAATGAATGAATCCTTGTAGTTCAGCCGTCTGTTTACGTTTGCGACGGGTGTAAGATAGCAATGCACCTGTGCCACCGGCGCACAGCGCAACCAGTCTTTAAAGGGAATGAGAGCGGATTCTCCGATTGGTTCATGCATTTTCAGCCAAAGAAACACCCATGAAACACCCATGAATTGATGAGGTGATTGTACACAGCTGATAGGACCACTTCCTGTGCACCAGTGGTGCACTGGATGGGGAAGAGCAGGATACTTCTGCTGCGCCTGGGAGAAGACGGCTAAGGTTGACCTGGACACTCCCCTGAATAAATTAAAACCCCTGTGCCATGTGCCCTGTCTTTGCTTTGGGCGCAAGTGTCAGATAGGGCCCCTTGTCTCACTCACCATCTGCACGCCTGCACCTCAAGAGCACTGGACCAGCACCATTGCACCTCCCAGGCCCATCACAGCCCCGGACCTCTAACCCCACCTGCTCCCCATTCACTATTTCTGCACTTTTTGTAAATAAATCACTTTTTCTTTTTTCACTTAGTTGGTCTGCATTGTGAGTCTGTTCTGTGTGGTATGTGCGTCAAACCTGACAGAAAAAGTGTATTGAAACATAGCATCATCCATAGCACTAGGACCAACCCTGCCCTTTCTCTTATCTTTCATGTTCTTGCAGTTAGCAAAAGTTTGTCTTTGCAGCTTTGTGAATAGGTGAATAGAAAAAAGTCATAAAAGTGATACAAAATATGGTAGCCTTCTGTGTCCTTTATAAAGAAAATGTTCTGATGATTAATAAGTACCCAGCAGGGTTTCCCCTCCATTTGATTAGTCAGGGGTGGCCCGCAATACCAGTACAATACCCCCACCCCCCAAATAGAAAGGTCCAAAACATTTCACTGTCCTGAGCCATGAATGCTCTTCTCTTGTTTCTCTACCAAAGGTGTGGCTTTGCCATGCTTACACACACAGCTAAGAAGAGGATCAAGTTTGATTGACAGCATAGGTGTGGGCTAGTGCTGTGGCAGTGCACCTGAATGGGGTTCCAGAGAGAAAGGTTCTCAATAGTCCAATCTCGGTCCAACTCTGAGCCCAGACACCATCTTATCCCAACCAGTAATGGTTACTTAATGATTAATTCTTACAGAGTATTGCTGTTTTTAACCGGCGCACCTTTCCTTTGCTGAAAGTGGTTAAGTAGCTTATACACCAAGTTAGTGTGTTGTTAAAATTAAATCAGTCAAATCAGTGCTTTCCAATAAGCATCTGACTCAAGTCTGTAGGTGAAGTATTATTACATAGATAAAGGTCAAATATAAGATAGCAATCAGAGAAATAAGGTAATCAGAATAAAAGTGTTTTCACATGGAATGGTCTGAAATAGGGAAGAGCAAAAAGTCAAAACATAGCTTTTAATAAAAAAAAATGGACTAACATGTACATTCACATGTTCACTCTGCTTGGGCAGTTCAAAATTAGTATTTGTCATATCTTAGCAAAAGTGGCAATATTAAATACATGTATGACGCAAAGCACAAGTTTGAGCAAACATACTTATTTAAATTCTAACTGAGGACATAAAAAGTAAACACTCTCAAAGCACAATATCGTTAATTCACAAAAATCCTAAAACAAAATGATGATTTAAATCCTGGCAGGACAAGCTGACTTCTCTCACTGAGCCAAAAAAATGGTGGAGTAAAGTTATAAGAAGAGAAGAAATAGAAGAGGGGGCAGTTCAGATTTTAAGATGTTAAGAGGCATTTATTTAAGATTAAAGTACTTATTATTAATAATCCTTTGAGTACAGAATGAAAACTGACAATAGATATGATGGGGCAACACAGGGGAAGTGCACTGTGATAGGTCAGCTCTTGCATAAGCAGTGGGCTGCTTGTTCAGACCAGAAAAGGTCAAAAAGTGATTCTGTTCATATGATCAGATGTAGATGTAGATCAGATCTAGATCAGATGTACCAATCTTTACAGTAACTGTATAAAGTTTTAACAGTTAACTTTTCATGTTCCTGGATAGGCAGGGCATAACTCCTAAAAATAAATTTTAAATGACCAACCTCTCATGTAATGATCTGTGATGAGGGGCTTCTCTGCCCTCTCTGCCCTGCCTGTATTTGTGCGTGCTCTGATTATATACAACTGATGAATACAGGGAATAACTAAATACAGATTAGACAGGACTTCGTGGCTCTTTCACTTCATTTGGGTCTATATCTATATTTATATTTGGGTCTTAATCTTAACTACTAAGCTCTTATCTTACTACTAACTGTTTTACCAGTGTAAAGAGCAGTCTTTTAGCACAACATCAGAACTTTGTGAATCACTGAACAAATCAAATATGTGGGTGTTAATACAAAGGTTATACCATGCAAACTTATGGCTTCATTTATGTTCACATAATGCCTCATATTCATAAAGTAATGGGAAGTTGTGGGAATTTGAAAAGTTTTTCCCATTAATTAACATATACAATATGATTAATGAGGACCTTATTTGTCATTAGATCATTTACCCCTTTTACACTCTGAACTTAAATGTGTTTTGGGTGATGAAGTTATAATCGGATGACACTTGGCTACAGTAACCAACAGATGTGCATGCAACCAAGACACGTAAGGACAGATTCCTATACAATCTGTAAAACCATCTCCGGAGATGGTCAGAGAGGCATTGTGACCAAGCTAACACAAGTGGAAATGCAGTTCTGTTTTCAATCCGGATAAAACATCTATGTTGGTGGAATAACATAAAAAATAGAAAACTTTTGGGTACAAAATGGTCATCCCTGTTCTCTTTTCCAACTTTATAGTCTAGCACAAGAGCAAACAGACTCAATCTGGTTGGATGATCATAAAGTGGAATTCTAGTGAAAAGCTGCACTGTCTCTTTTAGGCTGCAACTTGATGTTGTTGGTAAATAGTGGGGATAGTTGAACATCTAGCCATGATACCACACAAGTAAAGGCAGATTTTAAGATACAGCTGTTAATACTCACATATAATTTAGTTTCAAATGAGAGACATTGTAGTTGTCATATTTTTCCTCTGGGATTCATCAGTCACATGTGCTGCTTAATTATCTAGACAAGTGGGTGGAGGGAATACCGACACACATATATACACACACAGACAGGTCTGTGTAGATTCTCATTCATCCAGGTCATGGTTATCTTGAAGAGTCAAAAAGACAAGGCAACTGGACTATTTTGAGTTTTGGGAAGACGTTTCACTTCTCATCCAAGA
>JAQMCX010000575.1:0-10703 GCA_029814765.1 Acanthurus leucopareius | reverse complement strand
CGGCAGCCACAGTCAGAACCTGGCACGGGCCTTAACAGGTCCTGAGTCCCAGGCTCTCATTGAGCTCTCACAATCTTGGGCAATGAGCTCACAATGCAAGGAGGCTCATGCTAAACAGAAGCAGGCACAAATGGACAAAATGTTTGTGGAAATCCTTATGGAAAAGCTTTTGGCTCGGATCGTGAAAAAAGCAAAAATTAAATACACGCGAGGACAACAGGAAATAATCGATTATCTGTCAGAATTAACATGGGCTGAACTGGAGGGTGCAACTATCACCCAAAAAACGTTCAAGAAGCTCGAAAAGAAAATTTTCAATGATCTGAGAAAAATGTGGGGACCTGCAGACATGATGTTGGTCTCTATCAAGCTAAAGGATCCAGAAATGGTTAACTCTATTGTTGACAGCTTTAGAGTGCATTTGACAAAGTCAAGTAGATGCTGCAACATCTGCAGGTTTTTCTCTTCTGTCAGAAGAGCCATCTCCAAGCCCTTCAATGCGCTCTTCAGAAGGAGTTAGGCCCGAGTGCAATTTAGATTTAGAGATTTTAGCACCACAACGCTGTGACATCACAGCCAGAAGGCGAAGGTTTGGTTCCGGATTCTGAGCCATTCTGAGTTTGTGTGTGCTGCGGGCCGAGGTGATTAGGTTTTCTCCGGGAGCTCCGGTTAACCAACTTTTTAATTGAATACAAAAAATAAATCTAAAAAATTTTTAAAATAAATTTAAACTAAAAATTAAATTAAATTGATCTCTTTCTCCATTATTTTCTGCCATTTTGAATTTGTGTGAGTTGTTTACTGGTGACCAGGTCCAGCAACAGTTTCTTCCCACTCTATTTGATTGACATATATAATAAGCTTTATTATTACATTTGTTTTATTAATAAATACAAAAATGAAATATGAATTTCTTTGTATCTCTCTTGTCATTATTCTCAGCCATTCTGAGCTTGTATTGTTTACTGGTCATGCAGTTTACTCTGGGGAGCTCCAGTTTCTTCAGTTCGTTTCTTAAATTGGCTTTGTAATCAAAATTAATCAAAATAATTATTGATAAAAATAAATGTTGAAATTTGAATTTCTTCTCATCTCTCTTGGCATTATTTTCAGATAACTGAACATTCAACTCAGGTTGATGTCCTGCACATTAAGTTTCAGTCATGAATTTCACTTGTGTGTAAAAAGTTTTGTTTGTTTGTTTGTTTCAATGTTTTTTAAAATACAAAAAAAACAATTGCATCATAACCTAAAATACTTCATAAATAAGAGAGCAGCAGAATAAGCCACAAGAAACATACAAACAGTCAACAACTGCCAGAACATTTATGTTACATTAATAAACAAGAACACAAAATACCTTGTCATTAAGATGGATTTAAAATGAGAATATTCCATAATAAAAGTACATCGCAGTGATAATCAGAGTTAGTGAATGTAATTGAAATTTATTTAACAACTTTATGAACTTTACTGAAAAAAATGATGAAATAAGTTAGAGTGTGAGTGTCACCAATATAAAACTAGTGTCATCACTACCAGTGTTGGGACCAACTTTTACAAAGTAACTACAAAGTAGCTACATTAACGCCATTACTTTTGGCAGTAACTTATTCTTTGTCAAATCATATTTTAAATGAAGTAACTCGATTAACGTTACTTAATGGTGCGTTACTTCGTTATTTTTATGTAGATTGGTAAACTAATTCATTTTTTGCCAAGCTGCGTTGTAGTTAACGCCTTGTCCGCACACGCAGACACGTTGTGGGCGTGTTTGTGTTTACTCAAACACGTGCGGTCATGGCTACTTCCATGGATATATTTCTCTTCTGTTGGGCACAAATTAGCATGTTGTTATCATGTTTGTGTTTGTATAGACCAGGGGTCGGCAACCCGCGGCTCTTTCATCGCTCTGCTGCGCCTCCCTGTGTCTTTGGAAAATAAATAATAAGCATTTAATTTAAATTTATTCTATTTTATTTTGTTTGGTTTATTTTTAAATGTATTTATAAATTTGAAGATTACGGTGCTCTTGTAACATTAAAGTAAAACGTGTTTTTTTTCTGTTTTTCTGTTCAGTTCTTTTTTTTTTCTTTTTTTTTTGTCGCTCAAAATATGCGTCACAACCGCGACATATGCGACACCCGCCGGCACCTTACACAGTCAATGGCCGGCACGCAATTCATTGAGATTTTCAACCCCCGGTAGGCCAACCGTGATAAATTCCAAGAAAAGAAAAGTTTCTGAAGAAAACGAAACATTTAATGCTACCTGGGCAGAGTCATGTGCTTTTACTGCTGGCGAGAGTGGCTGTCCGCTTAATACGTGGTGAGAAATTAGGTGAAAAGCTTTAAAAAAAAAAAAAAAAAGATATATATACAGTGTTATCTTCATTTTAGATGTCAAAAGGGTTTTGCGGCTCTCGGTGTTTGGGAAACGGGTTCAAATGGCTCTTTGAATGTCTAAGGTTGTCGACCCATCGTAGTGCGCAACTTTCTCATGTGTTCCTGTAAGTGACCTCCAGGGGGCTCTTTATTTATTTATTTATTTTCCTGAAACAAACACAGTGCTCTGTCATACCCATGTTTTCTGCACACAGCGATCTAGTTTCCCACAAGCCCCCCGTTTCCTTCTTTGCACATCTGATGGCAGTAGAGGTCTTTGGACAGACTTCCATTGGGCGTGTCCTCCCACACAGGCGCTTGTTGGTGCCATTTTAACAAAATAGTACACACAGAAACCGTTTGGAAGTTGCGAAGTTGATCGATCCCTCGGTTTCCTTATCAGTTTAATCGACATCATTTGTTTACGCTCCTCCTTAACCACGATGCCTTCAATTCAGAGCTTTACGATGACTTACGAGGCGCTGAACGAGTGCGATACGTTTTCGGAAGGAGACACTATAAAAGGCAAAGTAATCCTGGTCCTGATAAAAGAGACCACAATTGAAAGCCTGTTTGTTAAAGCAAAGGGAGACTCAAATGTGCGCTGGAGTCAAAAGAGCGGCGATCGCACCTACACATACTCTGATCACAGGAGATACTTTAAACTGAAGCAGTTTTTAATCCCGGAGAACTCGAAGGGTAGGTGGTGCATGTCTTTGTGGTCATGCATGCATTAACCCCTTCAGCCATGACTTGCATGGTGTGATCGTTTGTCAGAGCTTTACTCTTTTTTGTTTGCAGTCAGTGATTTTTAGGATATCCTCATTGATTACTTGTTTACAAAGCAAAAGCACAGTCCAAAAATTCGTTAATCCAATGTTGACAACTTAAGTAAAAGCTCCGTAAGCATCATCAGAAATATTTTTTTCAAAAATATAGACTTGAAGCATTAAAGTGTAAGGTACTCTCCACTACCATTACTTATAGCTACCCTTAAAGTAGCTAAAATGTCAGTAGACCACTGTCAGTACTAAAGTCAAAATCTTTCCCTTTCAGACACTGTTGTTCCCAGAGGAACTCATGTCTATGCATTCACATTTAACATACCACGTGGGTAAGTAAAGTAAGACAGTTTACTAAAACATCATTTTTGCATTTACACAGTGTAAATTACAATCACAAACCCATTGGCTTACTCTTGCACATTCAATAAACTGGTGTTAAGTCCATTCAAATTTAAAAAAAAAAAAAAAAAAAACTAAATATGTTGATTGTCCATTACAGGAGTATGCCTTCATCATTCAGAGGGAGTCATGGAAAGATAGTCTACCTGCTGGAGGCCAAGCTGTCCAGGAGTTGGAAGATGGACCGCACAGTAGAAAAAGAGATCAATTTTGTCTCCAAGTCCATTCAATGCCACCAGTCTCTGAATGTTTGTACAAATTGATACATAGATTTGCAACTCTCTGATTTGTCATTTGATAGAAACTATGCACTTACTTCACTGTATGGTATTTTGGGATTACATTCTGTAATGTAACTCTGCAGAGGGTACCACTTGTTCTCCTCTTGAATCACAGTTCATCTAAGACACGTTATAAAACTTTTCCCAAGTTTTAACCAGCCACAAACATAGTTTTGCTCCTATTTGCTTAAGTTTTGTGACATCCAATGCAATGGACCGTTTTCACTGCAGCAATTTGACATTTTGTTATAGGAAGAGCTCACTTGTAATAAAAAACTAACAATGGCCTCATTCAATTTAAAAGTGGAAGTTCGAGGTCCCAGCTATTAGACTTACCCGCTTCACATGTGGCGTGGATTAGAAGAATCTGGAGATTAATGTTGTACTCAAATTTACTAAAAATTTTAATTTAAGAAACTCAACAGCATTGTGTCTTTGCAGAAAAAAAGTATCCCAGTTACTTTGGATAATTTACTGACCTCACTAGGGAGAGTTTTCATAAATACCATTTTGTCTGTAGAAAGAAGTTCAAGTTTAAACTGCTGACAACGACCCCCAGTAGGTGATAAGATTAAATGGATGGTGCATATTATGTATTAATAATGTAAGTGGATCAGAATTAATTGTTTTCTCTGCTTTTTGCATTAAAGTCACGACACATTGGTTCGGTAAACAAAGAGCTGGGATTTTTCTCCAGAGGAAGAGTGAGCATGGATGTCATCGTTGACAGGAGAGCTTATTCCCCAGGTAGTAAAATTCCTCTTCAAACATGGTAGGTCCAAGCTATGAAAGAAGCTCATCTGCTGAAGACATATAGTGAAAAAGAGCTTTTGTTATGTGGTGTTTGTCACAGCCATCAATTTAAAAATATATAAAACATGCAGTAATGCTTTTGACACTTCAGTTCAGGAATTCTCCTGTCAGGCTTGTGGCCTTTGCCAACAAGAAAGAAACTGAATGCACTCTACAGTCTTTTATTTTTTCCAGCAGACATTTTGATGTGTCATTGCAAGGGAAGCACGTGTGCTTGTGTGTGTGTGTGCATGTGTGCGTGTGTGTGTGTGTGTGTGTGTGTACTAATGACATAAAAAATGGATGCATTCCATTTAGTTGTGTCCATTTTCGTTCCCTAGTATTGTGCGAAGTGGCCTACATTCATGCTTGTGACAGATTAAAATGTCTGCCATGAATCTTTTGTCAGTGAGGGTGGAGTGAGTCTTAAAAGAAAGTTAATATAAATTTAGGGGTTTAAGTCATTTAAGGAAAAAGATCATAATTTATCAAAGTCGCTGTGTTATTGCCTGACTTTGTTAGATACAGTACTAAGTCAAAATAACATGCTTGTAATAATAAGTCAGTAGGATTTGGTATGTCAGAACTGTTCACATAACATGAGTAAGTTGTGGCTATTAACTGTCTTCATATAGTAAAACATTCTGGAGCACACAGTATTGTCTTAAGTGGAGAATTAGAATAAATTGAAATTAATCCAAAATGTTATTGTTTTCTCTTTGCAGGTGAGACCATTGCAGTTCTTGCAAAAGTCAACAATTCCTCTTCAAGTGAGATGACCCCAAAATTCAGTTTAGTCCAGGATGTGGTGTACCGTGCCCAAGGCAACACTAAACGCGACAGCACTGTCATCCACAGGATGGTTGACAAATGCATCGGACCCAGAGCACAGAAAGACATAAGGTGTGCGCTACAGGTTCCTCGTCGTGTGAATCAAACGATCCAGAACTGTGAGAATATCTCAGTGGAATACCATTTAAAGGTATGCATTGGTATAACAGTGTAATCATTATAATAAAGCATTTTCTATTGATAGAGCTTCGCTGAAGGATTTTGTAAAAAATTTGTCCAAGAAATTATATATTAATAATCTCATTGTGACTATCAGATGCTCCCTGGTTGTTGTTTTTTTTTTTTTAAGTGAAGCATCATGTTCAAATAAGGAAGTTATTTTTCTTCTCAGGTGTACCTGGACATCAGTTTTGCTTTCGATCCAGAGGTCAAGTTCCCTGTGGTTATTGTGCCCCCTGGATTTACTTCTGGCCATCACCCTGCTGTCACTGCAGATCCCTACCCAGCAGGGGCTTTTGGGGGCCCGAGCAACAGTGACTTCTCTCCTCCCAGAGTAGCTATGTCTCCTTATTCAGTATCCCCTCATGCTGGCCGCTACGGACATCCAGGGGCCCAAAGTTACTCTTCACCACCACCTCAGTACCCTGCACAGCCAGCATACATGAGTGCGGGCTATAACAACCCAGTGCCTACTCCATACGGAGATCCATTTTCATCTCCATCTTCTGTTGTTCACCCTCCACCTACTGCCCCCCCACCCCCATCTGCACCAGCAATCCAACCACCCCCTTTTTCGCCACAGTTTTACTCGTCCCCAAGTGCTCCTGCATACAACATGCTGCCTTCTGCTCCAGCAATGAACACTGACTTCCTGTCTCAATCAGACGAGGCACCTCCAGCATATTCAGTCCTTTTCCCGTCTTCTGCTGCTGGCGAATCTGATGCAAAATAACAGAATCTAATGCAAAATAATAGAACATATGCTGAAATACTAACAGTAAAATAATTAAATACTGTCTTTAGCACTTTATCAGTGTTGTTACTGTGTGAATTTGTAAAGAAAAAGCCATCATATGCAATATTGCATGTAAACATATACAAAAATAAGACTTTTGCTTTGTATGTGATGGTTGTTTTTAGGTCAGTTCAGGTTGCTAACTGGCTTTGACCAGCTGATAACATAGTTACTGAAACCTCAGTTACCAAGATACACTTTTTTTATCTATGTGTTTGCCGTCTCATGTTCAAACCAAATCAGGACCGACCAAAGAAATTGATCATTTCTAGACTGATCAATTTCTCTTTTTTTTCAGCATCATAGCTTTTTACCTATCACTCTACCTCACTCTTACGTGGGAGGATAGTTGAAAGGAAGTGGACAACACGTACCGTATTAAAAAAAAAAAAACCTTTTTATATTGTTTTTTTAACTTAAGAAATCACTTAAGTGGCTTTTATTTATACTTTCATATATTTTCACAGTTTAACGGATACTTATGTCTATTTCATTTTACAATACCTGGCAAACCTGATTTATTATTCTCTTAATAAAAGGCAAGTGTTTTTCTCAGACCTGTACTTTTGAATAAACAACTGTAAAAAGGGTCTCTGTTCTTTTACTTTAAGGACCGTTTCTTACCACCATGTCATCATCTGACACTATCATAAAAAAAAAAAACAACAACACTTTTTCTTTCCTCTTAATACAAGCATTGGTTGATAAGCTCATGGATTAAAGTAAAAGGACATGAATTGTACAGCTCTTTTGACATGTTCTTGCAGGTTTAAGTTGTGATGCAAAAAGGTTGACAGCTAATAATCTTGGTGATATTTCTGCTTTGGGTCATTGATAAAATAGAAAATACGCACTCTGTGAGAAATGGAACAGCTTTGTGCAGTCATCTGGTATGTGGTTAGGAATCTAGCACAGGGGTATCTAGTTCAGTTGAGCATCTCAGACCACCACTTCCTTCTCTAGAAGCTGTGGTCGAGCTAGTAAATGTCATAATTTTCCCTGCAGTGAAAAACTTCCTGGTAGTTCAAGACATCGTTGTCCTACTGATACACAATTTTGATAGAATTACTAAAATTGAGTCCTTAAGGAAATGAACGCATCTATAATCCATCGTAGACAAGTAATCAGAGAAGTAACTAAGCTTTCTTTCATGGGCAGTGCAGATTCATTAGGAAACTTGTACAAGCTTTCAAGTGTTGTTTCCCGCTAAAGAGCGTAATATTTAACACAATACATGATACAATACACTCAACAAGATCCCCCTAATGTCATATGTCTAATGTCATTATAAAGACTGTGCCCGCACTGCAAAAAAGTGTTGTAACAATGTATTTGAGGATGCATCGGATGTTACACTCCTCACTCTTAAGGTGTGTGGGTGGGTGGGTGGGGGGGCAGTCATGCAGCCGGCTGTCGATAAATAGAGGAGCTTCTAAGACATCGCCTCATACGACAAAGCTGCAATTTGGGATAAACTTGAGAAGTTGGGACATTTAAAATGTCACCAATCGAGGGTTTCTCAGTGAATTATAAGACTCTTAACGCGCACGGCACGTTCTCTGAAGGAGATACTCTCACAGGCACAGTCAGTTTTACTGTGAAAAAGGAAACCATGGTGAACGGCCTGTTCGTAAAAGTTAAAGGGGATGCTTACGTGCGCTACACTGACGGCGACACAACTTACATTGGCAAGAGGAGATACTTCAAATTAAAAGTTTATTTACTGGGAGTAAGCTTTGCAGGTAGGCCAAAGAAATGTGCTGGCTTATTAATTGGCTGGCTCATATTAACAGGGAAGCTGTTGTTTTGACGAAAGTCTGGTAGAAATAGATAAATCAATGTATAATATCATTGCTTTAAAAATGATATTTGGCTTTAGTAAACCCCCTTTTTAAAATTGTTTTTTTTTTAAGAATTTAAATACTGTCTGCTGGTCAGGTGAATGCTTCTATTAAGTTAACAGAGTTGTTTAAATCCAGTATTTCTTCAGCAAGGCCGTTACTTTCCTTTTCAGGCACTGTTCTTCCCCAAGGTGCCTACTGCTATGCGTTCAGCATTGAAATCCCACAGGAGTGAGTGTAATTCTCTAGTTCTAGTGTCAGTACTTTATAATTGATTGCTTTCGCAACTAATTACATCTATGGGTCGGTTTTGTCTTCAAGAAATATGCCATCATCCTTCAAGGATGATCATGGAAAGATCGTCTACATGGTTGAAGCAAAGTTGTCCAGGAGCTGGTGGTGGCCTACTCGCGCAAAAAGAGAACTCAATTTTGTGTCAAAGTCTTTATTACACCCCAGCTTATTCATAAGGGTATGTGAGACATTACGATAATCACACAATATACCGCTCTTCTGTATCAATCAACCTGGCTTACGGCTGCTAAAAGACAGATATAATGAGATGAATAAAGTGTTAATCAGCGTGACAACAGTTTTATACAGAAAGTTTCTGCACATGAAGTGCATCGTGTCCCTGAAAGTAAAATCAACTGGGACACCCAAAGAAATAGACTCAAAATAAAACAAAATAAATAAATTTTATCCATTTTCCATTGTAAACCTCAGTGTTGGAGGACGTATGTTGAGATGTTGAAGAGTTTGATTTAATGTAGTGTAAATGTGAACAAGGATGGCTTAATCCAAAGGTTAATACCAAAACAGTGATTTGTCCTGGAGGTTAAACTTCATCATACGAGATACTGTATTGATGTCAAATAATGTTTGTTTATATGAATTGTTCTAGTGCCCTCAGTATGGTTCACTTGATGAAGAGGTTGGGGTTTTCTCCAAAGGACAGGTCCAAATGTCTGTTACACTCGACCGAAAGGTTTGCTTTCCAGGTAAAGTCACATCAGCTTATTAAGAGCATCACTAAGTGTTGAGACAAGATCTGAAAAGCTGAGTGTTGTCAGATAATACAACATGTTTACAGCTTTGTTCACAGTTTCATTTCTATCTTTAGATGGAGGTTTTGTAGCCACATGAGCCTGCATGGCTCAAAAAATGGGTCAGCTGCCACAGAGCCCTATAAAACCCAACATGTAACAATAAATTCATGTTTGAAGCCTGGTTAAATTAAATTACATTAATGTCATCTATACAATCAAGTACCTGACATTGAATGACTGCAGCTGATAGCTGTCTGTTAGGCATCACACATTCATTGGCAGCTAAGCTAACCTCCTCAGCTTTACCCTCTCATCAAAATACGTGATAAGCTCGACAAAGGCTACAAATAATAAACAGATACAAATATATAGTCATAATAATTTGCTTGCACAGGTTGTTCAGGTGTTCATATTAGCAAAATTATAAGGTCAAATTTCAAGTTAAGAAGACTTTTTTATAATGCTTGATTAATCATACAATTTGTCTCTGACAGGTGATACTTTATCTATTGTCGCCAAAATCAGCAACTCGTCCAAAAAAGAGATGAGGTGCAAGTTCAGCCTACAGCAGAAAACAGTGTATCAAGTTGATTCGGATGAGAACAAATCTGAGAAAAATCTGTTCAGAGCCGTTGGGGAAACTCTCCGAACAAACTCAGAGCAAACTGTCTCCTGCCAAATGAAGATTCCTGCTGATGCCATCCCCACTCTCAACAACTGTGATATCATCACAGTAGAGTATTATGTCAAGGTAGGTAATATGTAACAGTGATGTTACATCAACTGACAAATGAATGAATTAGTCTTGTTTGTAAGTATTTCTTGTCTTTCATTCCTCGCTTCAACAATCGTTACAAATATGAAATTATACAACAGCTTATTTAATGACAATGTATGATGCTGTAAAAACATTTACAGTATAACAAGCAATAATCAAGCAAATCTGTCAAAGCTGTATAAACCTGATTAAAGTTCCAAAAAATGGCAGTTTGATTCAAACCTTTCCTGTTGTAGACAGATTTAACTTCTTGATGTAATTCTATTTTCCAGGTGTGTCTGGACATCAGTTTTGCCTTTGACCCAGAGGTGAAGTTTCCACTGATCATTGTTCACTCCAGCTTTGCTTCACTTTACCCTGGTGAGGCTCTGGAGCCTGACCCAGCTGGGGCTGTTGGTGGCCCAAGTTACAGTGACTTCTCTGCCCCTGCCTTCCCTCCTGGACCTGGACCTGGACCTGGACCTGGACCTGGACCTTACCCTGCACCCGGACCTTACCCTGCACCCGGACCTTACCCTGCACCTGGACCTTACCCTGCACCTGCAGGTCCAAGTCCTTATGGATACCCAGCAGCAGATCCCACTCAG